>CAXARA010001365.1:0-16007 GCA_963971135.1 Stenus bimaculatus
TTCATGAAAATAAAATTATTTAAACAAAATTTACATTTTTTTATAAAGAAATAAAAAAGTTACAGCAGTTTTTGTTGATTTTTAAGAAAAACGCATTATTTCTAAAAAATAACGTTTTTTTGATATAATTTTAAAAGTAATCGTCCGAAAAATTTTAAAACTACATTTCTAATTAGATTTCATGAAAATAATATTATTTAAACAAAATTTACATTTTTTTATAAAGAAATAAAAAAGTTTCTGCAGTTTTTGTGTGATTTTTAAGAAAAACGTTTTTTTGGTATAATTTTAAAAATAATCGACCGAAAAATTTTAAAACTACATTTCTAATTAGATTTCATGAAAATAAAATTATTTAAACAAAATTTACATTTTTTTATAAAGAAATAAAAAAGTTACAGCAGTTTTTGTTTGATTTTTAAGAAAAACACATTATTTCTAAAAAATAACGTTTTTTTGATATAATTTTAAAAGTAATCGTCCGAAAAATTTTAAAACTACATTTCTAATTAGATTTCATGAAAATAAAATTATTTAAACAAAATTTACATTTTTATATAAAGAAATAAAAAAGTTTCTGCAGTTTTTGTGTGATTTTTAAGAAAAATGTTTTTTTGGTATAATTTTAAAAATAATCGACCGAAAAATTTTAAAACTACATTTCTAATTAGATTTCATGAAAATAAAATTATTTAAACAAAATTTACATTTTTTTATAAAGAAATAAAAAAGTTACAGCAGTTTTTGTTTGATTTTTAAGAAAAACGCATTATTTCTAAAAAATAACGTTTTTTTGATATAATTTTAAAAGTAATCGTCCGAAAAATTTTAAAACTACATTTCTAATTAGATTTCATGAAAATAATATTATTTAAACAAAATTTACATTTTTTTATAAAGAAATAAAAAAGTTTCTGCAGTTTTTGTGTGATTTTTAAGAAAAACGTTTTTTTGGTATAATTTTAAAAATAATCGACCGAAAAATTTTAAAACTACATTTCTAATTAGATTTCATGAAAATAAAATTATTTAAACAAAATTTACATTTTTTTATAAAGAAATAAAAAAGTTACAGCAGTTTTTGTTTGATTTTTAAGAAAAACGCATTATTTCTAAAAAATAACGTTTTTTTGATATAATTTTAAAAGTAATCGTCCGAAAAATTTTAAAACTACATTTCTAATTAGATTTCATGAAAATAATATTATTTAAACAAAATTTACATTTTTTTATAAAGAAATAAAAAAGTTACAGCAGTTTTAGTTTGATTTTTAAGAAAAACGTTTTTTTGGTATAATTTTAAAAATAATCGACCGAAAAATTTTAAAACTACATTTCTAATTAGATTTCATGAAAATAAAATTATTTAAACAAAATTTACATTTTTTTATAAAGAAATAAAAAAGTTACAGCAGTTTTTGTTTGATTTTTAAGAAAAACGCATTATTTCTAAAAAATAACGTTTTTTTGATATAATTTTAAAAGTAATCGTCCGAAAAATTTTAAAACTACATTTCTAATTAGATTTCATGAAAATAATATTATTTAAACAAAATTTACATTTTTTTATAAAGAAATAAAAAAGTTACAGCAGTTTTAGTTTGATTTTTAAGAAAAACGTTTTTTTGGTATAATTTTAAAAATAATCGACCGAAAAATTTTAAAACTACATTTCTAATTAGATTTCATGAAAATAATATTATTTAAACAAAATTTACATTTTTTTATAAAGAAATAAAAAAGTTACAGCAGTTTTAGTTTGATTTTTAAGAAAAACGTTTTTTTGGTATAATTTTAAAAATAATCGACCGAAAAATTTTAAAACTACATTTCTAATTAGATTTCATGAAAATAAAATTATTTAAACAAAATTTACATTTTTTTATAAAGAAATAAAAAAGTTACAGCAGTTTTTGTTTGATTTTTAAGAAAAACGTTTTTTTGGTATAATTTTAAAAATAATCGACCGAAAAATTTTAAAACTACATTTCTAATTAGATTTCATGAAAATAAAATTATTTAAACAAAATTTACATTTTTTTATAAAGAAATAAAAAAGTTACAGCAGTTTTTGTTTGATTTTTAAGAAAAACGCATTATTTCTAAAAAATAACGTTTTTTTGATATAATTTTAAAAGTAATCGTCCGAAAAATTTTAAAACTACATTTCTAATTAGATTTCATGAAAATAATATTATTTAAACAAAATTTACATTTTTTTATAAAGAAATAAAAAAGTTACAGCAGTTTTAGTTTGATTTTTAAGAAAAACGTTTTTTTGGTATAATTTTAAAAATAATCGACCGAAAAATTTTAAAACTACATTTCTAATTAGATTTCATGAAAATAAAATTATTTAAACAAAATTTACATTTTTTTATAAAGAAATAAAAAAGTTACAGCAGTTTTAGTTTGATTTTTAAGAAAAACGTTTTTTTGGTATAATTTTAAAAATAATCGACCGAAAAATTTTAAAACTACATTTCTAATTAGATTTCATGAAAATAAAATTATTTAAACAAAATTTACATTTTTTTATAAAGAAATAAAAAAGTTACAGCAGTTTTTGTTTGATTTTTAAGAAAAACGCATTATTTCTAAAAAATAACGTTTTTTTGATATAATTTTAAAAGTAATCGTCCGAAAAATTTTAAAACTACATTTCTAATTAGATTTCATGAAAATAAAATTATTTAAACAAAATTTACATTTTTTTATAAAGAAATAAAAAAGTTTCTGCAGTTTTTGTGTGATTTTTAAGAAAAAGGTTTTTTTGGTATAATTTTAAAAATAATCGACCGAAAAATTTTAAAACTACATTTCTAATTAGATTTCATGAAAATAAAATTATTTAAACAAAATTTACATTTTTTATAAAGAAATAAAAAAGTTACAGCAGTTTTTGTTTGATTTTTAAGAAAAACGCATTATTTCTAAAAAATAACGTTTTTTTGATATAATTTTAAAAGTAATCGTCCGAAAAATTTTAAAACTACATTTATAATTAGATTTCATGAAAATAATATTATTTAAACAAAATTTACATTTTTTTATAAAGAAATAAAAAAGTTACAGCAGTTTTAGTTTGATTTTTAAGAAAAACGTTTTTTTGGTATAATTTTAAAAATAATCGACCGAAAAATTTTAAAACTACATTTCTAATTAGATTTCATGAAAATAAAATTATTTAAACAAAATTTACATTTTTTTATAAAGAAATAAAAAAGTTACAGCAGTTTTTGTTTGATTTTTAAGAAAAACGCATTATTTCTAAAAAATAACGTTTTTTTGATATAATTTTAAAAGTAATCGTAAGAAAAATTTTAAAACTACATTTCTAATTAGATTTCATGAAAATAAAATTATTTAAACAAAATTTACATTTTTTTATAAAGAAATAAAAAAGTTTCTGCAGTTTTTGTGTGATTTTTAAGAAAAACGTTTTTTTGGTATAATTTTAAAAATAATTGACCGAAAAATTTTAAAACTACATTTCTAATTAGATTTCATGAAAATAAAATTATTTAAACAAAATTTACATTTTTTTATAAAGAAATAAAAAAGTTACAGCAGTTTTTGTTTGATTTTTAAGAAAAACGCATTATTTCTAAAAAATAACGTTTTTTTGATATAATTTTAAAAGTAATCGTCCGAAAAATTTTAAAACTACATTTCTAATTAGATTTCATGAAAATAATATTATTTAAACAAAATTTACATTTTTTTATAAAGAAATAAAAAAGTTACAGCAGTTTTAGTTTGATTTTTAAGAAAAACGTTTTTTTGGTATAATTTTAAAAATAATCGACCGAAAAATTTTAAAACTACATTTCTAATTAGATTTCATGAAAATAAAATTATTTAAACAAAATTTACATTTTTTTATAAAGAAATAAAAAAGTTACAGCAGTTTTTGTTTGATTTTTAAGAAAAACGCATTATTTCTAAAAAATAACGTTTTTTTGATATAATTTTAAAAGTAATCGTCCGAAAAATTTTAAAACTACATTTCTAATTAGATTTCATGAAAATAATATTATTTAAACAAAATTTACATTTTTTTATAAAGAAATAAAAAAGTTACAGCAGTTTTAGTTTGATTTTTAAGAAAAACGTTTTTTTGGTATAATTTTAAAAATAATCGACCGAAAAATTTTAAAACTACATTTCTAATTAGATTTCATGAAAATAAAATTATTTAAACAAAATTTACATATTTTTATAAAGAAATAAAAAAGTTACAGCAGTTTTTGTTTGATTTTTAAGAAAAACGCATTATTTCTAAAAAATAACGTTTTTTTGATATAATTTTAAAAGTAATCGTCCGAAAAATTTTAAAACTACATTTCTAATTAGATTTCATGAAAATAATATTATTTAAACAAAATTTACATTTTTTTATAAAGAAATAAAAAAGTTACAGCAGTTTTAGTTTGATTTTTAAGAAAAACGTTTTTTTGGTATAATTTTAAAAATAATCGACCGAAAAATTTTAAAACTACATTTCTAATAAGATTTCATGAAAATAAAATTATTTAAACAAAATTTACATTTTTTTATAAAGAAATAAAAAAGTTACAGCAGTTTTTGTTTGATTTTTAAGAAAAACGCATTATTTCTAAAAAATAACGTTTTTTTGATATAATTTTAAAAGTAATCGTCCGAAAAATTTTAAAACTACATTTCTAATTAGATTTCATGAAAATAATATTATTTAAACAAAATTTACATTTTTTTATAAAGAAATAAAAAAGTTACAGCAGTTTTAGTTTGATTTTTAAGAAAAACGTTTTTTTGGTATAATTTTAAAAATAATCGACCGAAAAATTTTAAAACTACATTTCTAATTAGATTTCATGAAAATAAAATTATTTAAACAAAATTTACATTTTTTTATAAAGAAATAAAAAAGTTACAGCAGTTTTTGTTTGATTTTTAAGAAAAACGCATTATTTCTAAAAAATAACGTTTTTTTGATATAATTTTAAAAGTAAGAGTCCGAAAAATTTTAAAACTACATTTCTAATTAGATTTCATGAAAATAATATTATTTAAACAAAATTTACATTTTTTTATAAAGAAATAAAAAAGTTACAGCAGTTTTAGTTTGATTTTTAAGAAAAACGTTTTTTTGGTATAATTTTAAAAATAATCATGAAAATAAAATTATTTAAACAAAATTTACATTTTTTTATAAAGAAATAAAAAAGTTACAGCAGTTTTTGTTTGATTTTTAAGAAAAACGCATTATTTCTAAAAAAATAACGTTTTTTTGATATAATTTTAAAAGTAATCGTCCGAAAAATTTTAAAACTACATTTCTAATTAGATTTCATGAAAATAATATTATTTAAACAAAATTTACATTTTTTTATAAAAAAATAAAAAAGTTTCTGCAGTTTTTGTGTGATTTTTAAGAAAAACGTTTTTTTGGTATAATTTTAAAAATAATCGACCGAAAAATTTTAAAACTACATTTCTAATTAGATTTCATGAAAATAAAATTATTTAAACAAAATTTACATTTTTTTATAAAGAAATAAAAAAGTTACAGCAGTTTTTGTTTGATTTTTAAGAAAAACGCATTATTTCTAAAAAATAACGTTTTTTTGATATAATTTTAAAAGTAATCGTCCGAAAAATTTTAAAACTACATTTCTAATTAGATTTCATGAAAATAAAATTATTTAAACAAAATTTACATTTTTTTATAAAGAAATAAAAAAGTTTCTGCAGTTTTTGTGTGATTTTTAAGAAAAAGGTTTTTTTGGTATAATTTTAAAAATAATCGACCGAAAAATTTTAAAACTACATTTCTAATTAGATTTCATGAAAATAAAATTATTTAAACAAAATTTACATTTTTTTATAAAGAAATAAAAAAGTTACAGCAGTTTTTGTTTGATTTTTAAGAAAAACGCATTATTTCTAAAAAATAACGTTTTTTTGATATAATTTTAAAAGTAATCGTCCGAAAAATTTTAAAACTACATTTATAATTAGATTTCATGAAAATAATATTATTTAAACAAAATTTACATTTTTTTATAAAGAAATAAAAAAGTTACAGCAGTTTTAGTTTGATTTTTAAGAAAAACGTTTTTTTGGTATAATTTTAAAAATAATCGACCGAAAAATTTTAAAACTACATTTCTAATTAGATTTCATGAAAATAAAATTATTTAAACAAAATTTACATTTTTTTATAAAGAAATAAAAAAGTTACAGCAGTTTTTGTTTGATTTTTAAGAAAAACGCATTATTTCTAAAAAATAACGTTTTTTTTGATATAATTTTAAAAGTAATCGTCCGAAAAATTTTAAAACTACATTTCTAATTAGATTTCATGAAAATAAAATTATTTAAACAAAATTTACATTTTTTTATAAAGAAATAAAAAAGTTTCTGCAGTTTTTGTGTGATTTTTAAGAAAAACGTTTTTTTGGTATAATTTTAAAAATAATTGACCGAAAAATTTTAAAACTACATTTCTAATTAGATTTCATGAAAATAAAATTATTTAAACAAAATTTACATTTTTTTATAAAGAAATAAAAAAGTTACAGCAGTTTTTGTTTGATTTTTAAGAAAAACGCATTATTTCTAAAAAATAACGTTTTTTTGATATAATTTTAAAAGTAATCGTCCGAAAAATTTTAAAACTACATTTCTAATTAGATTTCATGAAAATAATATTATTTAAACAAAATTTACATTTTTTTATAAAGAAATAAAAAAGTTACAGCAGTTTTAGTTTGATTTTTAAGAAAAACGTTTTTTTGGTATAATTTTAAAAATAATCGACCGAAAAATTTTAAAACTACATTTCTAATTAGATTTCATGAAAATAAAATTATTTAAACAAAATTTACATTTTTTTATAAAGAAATAAAAAAGTTACAGCAGTTTTTGTTTGATTTTTAAGAAAAACGCATTATTTCTAAAAAATAACGTTTTTTTGATATAATTTTAAAAGTAATCGTCCGAAAAATTTTAAAACTACATTTCTAATTAGATTTCATGAAAATAATATTATTTAAACAAAATTTACATTTTTTTATAAAGAAATAAAAAAGTTACAGCAGTTTTAGTTTGATTTTTAAGAAAAACGTTTTTTTGGTATAATTTTAAAAATAATCGACCGAAAAATTTTAAAACTACATTTCTAATTAGATTTCATGAAAATAAAATTATTTAAACAAAATTTACATATTTTTATAAAGAAATAAAAAAGTTACAGCAGTTTTTGTTTGATTTTTAAGAAAAACGCATTATTTCTAAAAAATAACGTTTTTTGATATAATTTTAAAAGTAATCGTCCGAAAAATTTTAAAACTACATTTCTAATTAGATTTCATGAAAATAATATTATTTAAACAAAATTTACATTTTTTTATAAAGAAATAAAAAAGTTACAGCAGTTTTAGTTTGATTTTTAAGAAAAACGTTTTTTTGGTATAATTTTAAAAATAATCGACCGAAAAATTTTAAAACTACATTTCTAATAAGATTTCATGAAAATAAAATTATTTAAACAAAATTTACATTTTTTTATAAAGAAATAAAAAAGTTACAGCAGTTTTTGTTTGATTTTTAAGAAAAACGCATTATTTCTAAAAAATAACGTTTTTTTGATATAATTTTAAAAGTAATCGTCCGAAAAATTTTAAAACTACATTTCTAATTAGATTTCATGAAAATAATATTATTTAAACAAAATTTACATTTTTTTATAAAGAAATAAAAAAGTTACAGCAGTTTTAGTTTGATTTTTAAGAAAAACGTTTTTTTGGTATAATTTTAAAAATAATCGACCGAAAAATTTTAAAACTACATTTCTAATTAGATTTCATGAAAATAAAATTATTTAAACAAAATTTACATTTTTTTATAAAGAAATAAAAAAGTTACAGCAGTTTTTGTTTGATTTTTAAGAAAAACGCATTATTTCTAAAAAATAACGTTTTTTTGATATAATTTTAAAAGTAATCGTCCGAAAAATTTTAAAACTACATTTCTAATTAGATTTCATGAAAATAATATTATTTAAACAAAATTTACATTTTTTTATAAAGAAATAAAAAAGTTACAGCAGTTTTAGTTTGATTTTTAAGAAAAACGTTTTTTTGGTATAATTTTAAAAATAATCGACCGAAAAATTTTAAAACTACATTTCTAATTATATTTCATGAAAATAAAATTATTTAAACAAAATTTACATTTTTTTATAAAGAAATAAAAAAGTTACAGCAGTTTTTGTTTGATTTTTAAGAAAAACGCATTATTTCTAAAAAATAACGTTTTTTTGATATAATTTTAAAAGTAATCGTCCGAAAAATTTTAAAACTACATTTCTAATTAGATTTCATGAAAATAATATTATTTAAACAAAATTTACATTTTTTTATAAAGAAATAAAAAAGTTACAGCAGTTTTAGTTTGATTTTTAAGAAAAACGTTTTTTTGGTATAATTTTAAAAATAATCGACCGAAAAATTTTAAAACTACATTTCTAATTAGATTTCATGAAAATAAAATTATTTAAACAAAATTTACATTTTTTTATAAAGAAATAAAAAAGTTACAGCAGTTTTTGTTTGATTTTTAAGAAAAACACATTATTTCTAAAAAATAACGTTTTTTTGATATAATTTTAAAAGTAATCGTCCGAAAAATTTTAAAACTACATTTCTAATTAGATTTCATGAAAATAAAATTATTTAAACAAAATTTACATTTTTATATAAAGAAATAAAAAAGTTTCTGCAGTTTTTGTGTGATTTTTAAGAAAAACGTTTTTTTGATATAATTTTAAAAGTAATCGTCCGAAAAATTTTAAAACTACATTTCTAATTAGATTTCATGAAAATAATATTATTTAAACAAAATTTACATTTTTTTATAAAGAAATAAAAAAGTTTCTGCAGTTTTTGTGTGATTTTTAAGAAAAACGTTTTTTTGGTATAATTTTAAAAATAATCGACCGAAAAATTTTAAAACTACATTTCTAATTAGATTTCATGAAAATAAAATTATTTAAACAAAATTTACATTTTTTTATAAAGAAATAAAAAAGTTACAGCAGTTTTTGTTTGATTTTTAAGAAAAACGCATTATTTCTAAAAAATAACGTTTTTTTGATATAATTTTAAAAGTAATCGTCCGAAAAATTTTAAAACTACATTTCTAATTAGATTTCATGAAAATAAAATTATTTAAACAAAATTTACATTTTTTTATAAAGAAATAAAAAAGTTTCTGCAGTTTTTGTGTGATTTTTAAGAAAAACGTTTTTTTGGTATAATTTTAAAAATAATCGACCGAAAAATTTTAAAACTACATTTCTAATTAGATTTCATGAAAATAAAATTATTTAAACAAAATTTACATTTTTTTATAAAGAAATAAAAAAGTTACAGCAGTTTTTGTTTGATTTTTAAGAAAAACGCATTATTTCTAAAAAATAACGTTTTTTTGATATAATTTTAAAAGTAATCGTCCGAAAAATTTTAAAACTACATTTCTAATTAGATTTCATGAAAATAATATTATTTAAACAAAATTTACATTTTTTTATAAAGAAATAAAAAAGTTACAGCAGTTTTAGTTTGATTTTTAAGAAAAACGTTTTTTTGGTATAATTTTAAAAATAATCGACCGAAAAATTTTAAAACTACATTTCTAATTAGATTTCATGAAAATAAAATTATTTAAACAAAATTTACATTTTTTTATAAAGAAATAAAAAAGTTACAGCAGTTTTTGTTTGATTTTTAAGAAAAACACATTATTTCTAAAAAATAACGTTTTTTTGATATAATTTTAAAAGTAATCGTCCGAAAAATTTTAAAACTACATTTCTAATTAGATTTCATGAAAATAAAATTATTTAAACAAAATTTACATTTTTTTATAAAGAAATAAAAAAGTTTCTGCAGTTTTTGTGTGATTTTTAAGAAAAACGTTTTTTTGGTATAATTTTAAAAATAATCGACCGAAAAATTTTAAAACTACATTTCTAATTAGATTTCATGAAAATAAAATTATTTAAACAAAATTTACATTTTTTTATAAAGAAATAAAAAAGTTACAGCAGTTTTTGTTTGATTTTTAAGAAAAACGCATTATTTCTAAAAAATAACGTTTTTTTGATATAATTTTAAAAGTAATCGTCCGAAAAATTTTAAAACTACATTTCTAATTAGATTTCATGAAAATAATATTATTTAAACAAAATTTACATTTTTTTATAAAGAAATAAAAAAGTTACAGCAGTTTTAGTTTGATTTTTAAGAAAAACGTTTTTTTGGTATAATTTTAAAAATAATCGACCGAAAAATTTTAAAACTACATTTCTAATTAGATTTCATGAAAATAAAATTATTTAAACAAAATTTACATTTTTTTATAAAGAAATAAAAAAGTTACAGCAGTTTTTGTTTGATTTTTAAGAAAAACACATTATTTCTAAAAAATAACGTTTTTTTGATATAATTTTAAAAGTAATCGTCCGAAAAATTTTAAAACTACATTTCTAATTAGATTTCATGAAAATAAAATTATTTAAACAAAATTTACATTTTTATATAAAGAAATAAAAAAGTTTCTGCAGTTTTTGTGTGATTTTTAAGAAAAACGTTTTTTTGATATAATTTTAAAAGTAATCGTCCGAAAAATTTTAAAACTACATTTCTAATTAGATTTCATGAAAATAATATTATTTAAACAAAATTTACATTTTTTTATAAAGAAATAAAAAAGTTTCTGCAGTTTTTGTGTGATTTTTAAGAAAAACGTTTTTTTGGTATAATTTTAAAAATAATCGACCGAAAAATTTTAAAACTACATTTCTAATTAGATTTCATGAAAATAAAATTATTTAAACAAAATTTACATTTTTTTATAAAGAAATAAAAAAGTTACAGCAGTTTTTGTTTGATTTTTAAGAAAAACGCATTATTTCTAAAAAATAACGTTTTTTTGATATAATTTTAAAAGTAATCGTCCGAAAAATTTTAAAACTACATTTCTAATTAGATTTCATGAAAATAAAATTATTTAAACAAAATTTACATTTTTTTATAAAGAAATAAAAAAGTTTCTGCAGTTTTTGTGTGATTTTTAAGAAAAACGTTTTTTTGGTATAATTTTAAAAATAATCGACCGAAAAATTTTAAAACTACATTTCTAATTAGATTTCATGAAAATAAAATTATTTAAACAAAATTTACATTTTTTTATAAAGAAATAAAAAAGTTACAGCAGTTTTTGTTTGATTTTTAAGAAAAACGCATTATTTCTAAAAAATAACGTTTTTTTGATATAATTTTAAAAGTAATCGTCCGAAAAATTTTAAAACTACATTTCTAATTAGATTTCATGAAAATAATATTATTTAAACAAAATTTACATTTTTTTATAAAGAAATAAAAAAGTTACAGCAGTTTTAGTTTGATTTTTAAGAAAAACGTTTTTTTGGTATAATTTTAAAAATAATCGACCGAAAAATTTTAAAACTACATTTCTAATTAGATTTCATGAAAATAAAATTATTTAAACAAAATTTACATTTTTTTATAAAGAAATAAAAAAGTTACAGCAGTTTTTGTTTGATTTTTAAGAAAAACACATTATTTCTAAAAAATAACGTTTTTTTGATATAATTTTAAAAGTAATCGTCCGAAAAATTTTAAAACTACATTTCTAATTAGATTTCATGAAAATAAAATTATTTAAACAAAATTTACATTTTTATATAAAGAAATAAAAAAGTTTCTGCAGTTTTTGTGTGATTTTTAAGAAAAACGTTTTTTTGATATAATTTTAAAAGTAATCGTCCGAAAAATTTTAAAACTACATTTCTAATTAGATTTCATGAAAATAATATTATTTAAACAAAATTTACATTTTTTTATAAAGAAATAAAAAAGTTTCTGCAGTTTTTGTGTGATTTTTAAGAAAAACGTTTTTTTGGTATAATTTTAAAAATAATCGACCGAAAAATTTTAAAACTACATTTCTAATTAGATTTCATGAAAATAAAATTATTTAAACAAAATTTACATTTTTTTATAAAGAAATAAAAAAGTTACAGCAGTTTTTGTTTGATTTTTAAGAAAAACGCATTATTTCTAAAAAATAACGTTTTTTTGATATAATTTTAAAAGTAATCGTCCGAAAAATTTTAAAACTACATTTCTAATTAGATTTCATGAAAATAAAATTATTTAAACAAAATTTACATTTTTTTATAAAGAAATAAAAAAGTTTCTGCAGTTTTTGTGTGATTTTTAAGAAAAACGTTTTTTTGGTATAATTTTAAAAATAATCGACCGAAAAATTTTAAAACTACATTTCTAATTAGATTTCATGAAAATAAAATTATTTAAACAAAATTTACATTTTTTTATAAAGAAATAAAAAAGTTACAGCAGTTTTTGTTTGATTTTTAAGAAAAACGCATTATTTCTAAAAAATAACGTTTTTTTGATATAATTTTAAAAGTAATCGTCCGAAAAATTTTAAAACTACATTTCTAATTAGATTTCATGAAAATAATATTATTTAAACAAAATTTACATTTTTTTATAAAGAAATAAAAAAGTTACAGCAGTTTTAGTTTGATTTTTAAGAAAAACGTTTTTTTGGTATAATTTTAAAAATAATCGACCGAAAAATTTTAAAACTACATTTCTAATTAGATTTCATGAAAATAAAATTATTTAAACAAAATTTACATTTTTTTATAAAGAAATAAAAAAGTTTCTGCAGTTTTTGTGTGATTTTTAAGAAAAACGTTTTTTTGGTATAATTTTAAAAATAATCGACCGAAAAATTTTAAAACTACATTTCTAATTAGATTTCATGAAAATAAAATTATTTAAACAAAATTTACATTTTTTTATAAAGAAATAAAAAAGTTACAGCAGTTTTTGTTTGATTTTTAAGAAAAACACATTATTTCTAAAAAATAACGTTTTTTTGATATAATTTTAAAAGTAATCGTCCGAAAAATTTTAAAACTACATTTCTAATTAGATTTCATGAAAATAAAATTATTTAAACAAAATTTACATTTTTATATAAAGAAATAAAAAAGTTTCTGCAGTTTTTGTGTGATTTTTAAGAAAAATGTTTTTTTGGTATAATTTTAAAAATAATCGACCGAAAAATTTTAAAACTACATTTCTAATTAGATTTCATGAAAATAAAATTATTTAAACAAAATTTACATTTTTTTATAAAGAAATAAAAAAGTTACAGCAGTTTTTGTTGATTTTTAAGAAAAACGCATTATTTCTAAAAAATAACGTTTTTTTGATATAATTTTAAAAGTAATCGTCCGAAAAATTTTAAAACTACATTTCTAATTAGATTTCATGAAAATAATATTATTTAAACAAAATTTACATTTTTTTATAAAGAAATAAAAAAGTTTCTGCAGTTTTTGTGTGATTTTTAAGAAAAACGTTTTTTTGGTATAATTTTAAAAATAATCGACCGAAAAATTTTAAAACTACATTTCTAATTAGATTTCATGAAAATAAAATTATTTAAACAAAATTTACATTTTTTTATAAAGAAATAAAAAAGTTACAGCAGTTTTTGTTTGATTTTTAAGAAAAACACATTATTTCTAAAAAATAACGTTTTTTTGATATAATTTTAAAAGTAATCGTCCGAAAAATTTTAAAACTACATTTCTAATTAGATTTCATGAAAATAAAATTATTTAAACAAAATTTACATTTTTATATAAAGAAATAAAAAAGTTTCTGCAGTTTTTGTGTGATTTTTAAGAAAAATGTTTTTTTGGTATAATTTTAAAAATAATCGACCGAAAAATTTTAAAACTACATTTCTAATTAGATTTCATGAAAATAAAATTATTTAAACAAAATTTACATTTTTTTATAAAGAAATAAAAAAGTTACAGCAGTTTTTGTTTGATTTTTAAGAAAAACGCATTATTTCTAAAAAATAACGTTTTTTTGATATAATTTTAAAAGTAATCGTCCGAAAAATTTTAAAACTACATTTCTAATTAGATTTCATGAAAATAATATTATTTAAACAAAATTTACATTTTTTTATAAAGAAATAAAAAAGTTTCTGCAGTTTTTGTGTGATTTTTAAGAAAAACGTTTTTTTGGTATAATTTTAAAAATAATCGACCGAAAAATTTTAAAACTACATTTCTAATTAGATTTCATGAAAATAAAATTATTTAAACAAAATTTACATTTTTTTATAAAGAAATAAAAAAGTTACAGCAGTTTTTGTTTGATTTTTAAGAAAAACGCATTATTTCTAAAAAATAACGTTTTTTTGATATAATTTTAAAAGTAATCGTCCGAAAAATTTTAAAACTACATTTCTAATTAGATTTCATGAAAATAATATTATTTAAACAAAATTTACATTTTTTTATAAAGAAATAAAAAAGTTACAGCAGTTTTAGTTTGATTTTTAAGAAAAACGTTTTTTTGGTATAATTTTAAAAATAATCGACCGAAAAATTTTAAAACTACATTTCTAATTAGATTTCATGAAAATAAAATTATTTAAACAAAATTTACATTTTTTTATAAAGAAATAAAAAAGTTACAGCAGTTTTTGTTTGATTTTTAAGAAAAACGCATTATTTCTAAAAAATAACGTTTTTTTGATATAATTTTAAAAGTAATCGTCCGAAAAATTTTAAAACTACATTTCTAATTAGATTTCATGAAAATAATATTATTTAAACAAAATTTACATTTTTTTATAAAGAAATAAAAAAGTTACAGCAGTTTTAGTTTGATTTTTAAGAAAAACGTTTTTTTGGTATAATTTTAAAAATAATCGACCGAAAAATTTTAAAACTACATTTCTAATTAGATTTCATGAAAATAATATTATTTAAACAAAATTTACATTTTTTTATAAAGAAATAAAAAAGTTACAGCAGTTTTAGTTTGATTTTTAAGAAAAACGTTTTTTTGGTATAATTTTAAAAATAATCGACCGAAAAATTTTAAAACTACATTTCTAATTAGATTTCATGAAAATAAAATTATTTAAACAAAATTTACATTTTTTTATAAAGAAATAAAAAAGTTACAGCAGTTTTTGTTTGATTTTTAAGAAAAACGTTTTTTTGGTATAATTTTAAAAATAATCGACCGAAAAATTTTAAAACTACATTTCTAATTAGATTTCATGAAAATAAAATTATTTAAACAAAATTTACATTTTTTTATAAAGAAATAAAAAAGTTACAGCAGTTTTTGTTTGATTTTTAAGAAAAACGCATTATTTCTAAAAAATAACGTTTTTTTGATATAATTTTAAAAGTAATCGTCCGAAAAATTTTAAAACTACATTTCTAATTAGATTTCATGAAAATAATATTATTTAAACAAAATTTACATTTTTTTATAAAGAAATAAAAAAGTTACAGCAGTTTTAGTTTGATTTTTAAGAAAAACGTTTTTTTGGTATAATTTTAAAAATAATCGACCGAAAAATTTTAAAACTACATTTCTAATTAGATTTCATGAAAATAAAATTATTTAAACAAAATTTACATTTTTTTATAAAGAAATAAAAAAGTTACAGCAGTTTTAGTTTGATTTTTAAGAAAAACGTTTTTTTGGTATAATTTTAAAAATAATCGACCGAAAAATTTTAAAACTACATTTCTAATTAGATTTCATGAAAATAAAATTATTTAAACAAAATTTACATTTTTTTATAAAGAAATAAAAAAGTTACAGCAGTTTTTGTTTGATTTTTAAGAAAAACGCATTATTTCTAAAAATAACGTTTTTTTGATATAATTTTAAAAGTAATCGTCCGAAAAATTTTAAAACTACATTTCTAATTAGATTTCATGAAAATAAAATTATTTAAACAAAATTTACATTTTTTTATAAAGAAATAAAAAAGTTTCTGCAGTTTTTGTGTGATTTTTAAGAAAAAGGTTTTTTTGGTATAATTTTAAAAATAATCGACCGAAAAATTTT
>CAXARA010001366.1:0-127696 GCA_963971135.1 Stenus bimaculatus
GTTGCGGTTGATATTTGTTGAATGTATTGTTGAGGTACTTGAGCGACTTGTGTTACTAAAGTGTGTGAAGGCAACCTTTCAACAATGGCTTGTTGAGCTTTATCGGTTTTGATTGCTCTCATGGGATTTGGTGAGTTGAAGCTTGAGCTAAGTGTAGGACTTACAATTGGGGATGATACTGTATCTTTATTTTGTTCCTTCTTGAACTTCATCCTACGATTTTGGAACCAAATTTTTATTTGGTGTTCAGTGAGGTTTACTCTATTGGCGAGTTGAATTCTACTGAGACGGGTAATATATTTATTGTTCAGAAATTCTTTTTCCAGTTCATCTAGTTGAGATGAAGTGTAGGCAGTGCGTTCATGCCTAGTGTTTGGTGGAGTCGTAGGCTGTTGTTGTGGTGGTAATGGATTTGGATGTAAATCTGTAGCAAAAAATGTTATGTTAATTTTGTATTTTTAATCATCGAGTATAAACTTTCAACTTTGAAAGGCCTCTTTCGACAAATTTTATAAATATAGTTCAAATAATTAAAAAATCGCATTTTCTTGTTATTTTCAAGATAGCGCAGGAAGGATGCGATATTCAATTTTTTGTCATTTTGTATTCGAACAAAATAACTTCAAATGGGACACCCTGTATAAAAAAATCTGAACGGAAACGTGGGGCACCTTATATTTTTGGATAAAGATTTAGTTTACCTCAGTACCTTTTATTGGGACACCCTGTATAATGGATTGGTTCAATTTATAAAACTTGCTGTAAATAGAAACTTACCTTCGAATCTCATTATTGGTTGATAATTTGCACTTGTTGGTGGGGCCAAATTATTTGTAAATTGTTGTTGTTTAGGCTCCACGTATTTGTGTAGATTATTCTGATTTATCTGAAAATTAGAAAAGTTGATGTATTGAAATATTTTTAATAAAAAAATTAGAAAATGTGACTCTACCGATTCAAGATATTCATATGATTTAATATTTAATATACCTAAATCATCAACATTTAATGAGAATTGAGGTTTTTGGAAAAATATACCTAACCCAAGCATTTATAAATAAATTAAAAAAAATAGTGAATTTTTCTATTAAAATTATTGAAAAGTAATTCTTTGATTGACATCGTCTTGCACTTCAAAGAATTTTTCCAACTCAGCAATGAAATCATATACTGAATTGAAAACAATTATAAAAATTAGTTTAAATCAAAAAATCTAACAAAGCAAAATAATTGGAAATTTTCATAGAAATATTGTAAATATACGAAATAAAATAAACTCACCTCGTGTTGGTTAAATGTAGAATAACTTGTAATCAAAATATGGGTAAAATTAAAATTTTGGGGATGAAGACTTCTTACTTCTTTCAAAGATCAGTTAAGAATGTTAGCAGTTGATAATATTGTTGGCTATTTAAGCATAGCCAAGATTAATTTTTAAGCCCCTCCCTTCATCCTTCATTAAAGGGATACTCATTACTAGATATTATACCTGGAAACCCTAAGCGTAATTACAATAAATTTTAATATTTAAAATTTATAATTTGCAAATTTATATGTTTTAATTTATAAAAAATATGCGATATATGAGTGAAATTTTAATTATTTTTTTTTCAATTTTTGAAAACTGCAGATTTGAATAAAATTGATTAAAATCTTTGTTGATTATGAAATAATTCTTGTATTTACTTTAATTTCAGGCCTTGACGTAAAAAAATTAAAAAACATTTACAAAAAAAGCGAAATGAGCAGAATTTTAGGCTGATTCGAATAAAAATTTAATCATTGGATAATTTATACTGACGTGGCATTGTAGCAGGTAAATAATGAACCATTTTTATTACGACCTAAGTTTTTGAAAAAGTTTGTCACGTTTTAAGTTAAAAGTTGTTGCCAATTGTCAAGTTATTTATGTTTTTATTGTAAAGTTACTGAATGTTAATGTTTACTCATTTCAGGACTGATGATGACCTCAAAGTTAGGTCGAAACGTTTCAATGTATTAGAGAGATAGAATAAATAACGTTTTCCGTAAAAAGACCAAAAAGTTGTTTACATTAATATTACTTTAATCGGAACAAAAAAATTTCCATTTCATTAAAAATAGAATTTAAATTTCTAGTTTTTTTCCCAGGATACTTTGATACTTAATAGGATTATTAACATAAATAATAAATAATAAATAATGATAATCCCAGAATTAGACAATATTCAATTCTTAGAATTAAAATCTGTTTGAAATTTCGATAATTCAATGGGTCGTTGATTAGATAGGTTTAATTTTATTGTTAACATTATTTACGCTCTTCATTTCAAATAATTTTTCTGAAAATTAAAAATGTAGAATAGAAAAGTAACAACCTACGATTGAAATTTTGCATAATTTTTGTTATACAAAATGGTTTAAATAACTTTCCAAAAGGGAACATTTTTGTTCTTTCCTCTTATTTTCAGAGAAAATCCCACAATAACTGGTTATTTCCTATAGATTTCTTATTATTTATAAATGATATTAAAGAAACTTGTAAAAATTATTTTAAAAAAATATAACCGACGCGAGGTTTTTCCAGCCATAGTTTTTTACATGCATTTCTCCATAAGAAGAAATTAATTTATAATATTATTGCAATAATTCGTGCTGTCATATAATGTAAAATAAAAAAGTTGCAATTTTGTTTTCTCTTAAAAAACTGAAATTTTGTAAATATTGCACTATTTTACGTGTTGAAGTTTTGAAATAATTTTTAAAAAATTATTAAAAAATATCTGAGTAAGCTATAATTAATTCTGTGATTGATTTGAGTAAATTAGAGAATTCTGCAAAAAATAACTCGAAGAAGAACATTAAAAAAATTGAAATTTTATAAAAATTGCAATATACAGGGTGTCCCTTTTTAATTAATCCAGCTGAATATCTTGAAAACGAAGCAATTTCCTTAAGAATGTTTCAGAAAAAAATTGTAGCGACTCGAGGGAGACATTTAATAGTGCCATGGGTTTTTAATTGTTATGGGGTTTTATGGGAAAACATTTTTTTTCAAATGGAAACTCCCATTTTTTTATTGTAGATTCGTAATTTATGGAAAATAATAAGAAAGTTTTGATTGAAACTTTTTTTTCTAAAATTTCAATTTTTCGCTATATTCACTAAATTGAACACAAATTTTGGGATTTTCGATACAGTTTTACTAAAAAACTAAAGGTCTATGAAAAAACTCGCAGGAGTCAAAAAGTGCTTAAATTGAAATAAAAAATATTATTTTACTTTATTAAAATAATAAATTTAAAAAAAGTTTATTTTATTTTTATTATTTTTTAAGAAAAATATTATTTTTTTTTTAGTTATAAATTAATTAATACACTTAAAGATATTTAGATCCGTTCTTAAATTACGAGAGCTGGTCTAAATAAGATGTTCGAATATTCCTCCATTTTGTTCAATACACATGTTTACTCGTGTGCGAAAAGCCAATTAAAAAAAATGTAAACTTTATTGTATTATATAAAATCCTCACAATTATAACTAACGAACAAAAAGATTTATATTTCTGGTATTTTTTGTTTGATCGTTAAAACGGTTCAAACTTAAAAATTGTCAGAAATGTAGCTAAACTATGCGAAAAAAAATTTATAATTATGAAGGTATTACCTACCTCATATAATTACAATTAACTACCCGAAATATTTCGTTATAATCCCTTGTCCATTGTCAAGTTTTAATATATGAATATCCTTTTAATATTCAATAATCATCTTCATATAAAAGCGGTCATCCCTTCCACTTATTTTTTTACCTGCGATTAAACAGGTATAGGTTTAGTATAAATTAGTCAGTTGTACGTACTTAGATCATGACTTAGATCAGTCATTAGTCTGCAAGTCTGCTAGCAACGACATTCCGAGTTTAAATAATTTCTTTTGAACAGGCGGTATATAAAAAAGTGCGATTAGTTCTTCAGTGATAAAATTACTGAACGTGCCTGCCATCAAATCCAAAGTGGTGAACATTGAAAAGGTGAAAACTGGAAACATTTTTCTTTTGGAAACAGTAAAACTAATTTTCTTCAACAGATCAAAAATCAGAGTGAATTTTATTTGTGTACAATGAGTCCTTCGCAAAGTTTGATTGAGGCCATTCACCATTACCAAAATAATCTGGAACGTTATCAGAGGAAAAATGAAGAAGCGAAAGTAAGTAAAATATCATTTTAGTTAATTAAATCCAAAAATACCTATTTTTATTTCGTATATAAAATTTTATACGGTAATATTATTAAAATAAATGAATTTATTTCAGATGTTACATTGTATTGGGCGTTTAAACTCATTACCAATTCAAGTATCTCATTTAGAAGCAACACTAGTTGGTTGGACTGTAAATTCTCTGCGAACAATTGATAGTCCTGTGGGAGATGCTGCAACAAGTCTTGTCAACAAGTGGAAGTCGATGGTGTCGTCTCAAGTAGAAGAAACTAATACAAAAGAATCAGGTTTGTGAATATTTTAAGTTCGGTTTCACCCAAAAATCCAAAACTTTTGATTGAAACGACGTAATTTTTTTATTTTTTACCATTTTTTTGTTGAAAATCATAAAAATGTCATAAATTTTACAGAAGAAAAATCAAGTCACGAGGATGATAATGAAAATACTTCCAGAAAGCGCAAAAAATGTGGTTCATCAAGTAAGGACGAGGAAGAAAAATCTTATATCCAACAAAAAGGAAGTCAAAAACGAAAAAAATCTGAGAGTAGTGAACATAAAAACGAATACAGCTCCTCAGGGGATAAATTAGGTAAAGGGCATGAAAATAAGGATGATTATAAAAGTTCTTCACTTCAAAAAGAAAGGGTAAGCAGGAAAGAATCTGAAAGAGAAGCAGGAAAAGCACTGGAAAAAGAAGCCGAAAGGGAAGCTGAACGTGAACCAAAAAAAGATGCTGAACATGAAGTAAGAAAAGAAGCGAACCGCGTAGCAAGAAAAGAAGCTAAAACTTCGAAGGAAGCTGAAAGACAAGCGAAAAAAGAAGCCGCAAGTAAGAAAAAGAAAGCGCCTTTAATGAAAAAATCTTTGAAAGCTTTGCAATTAATAAAAGCCCGCTTCGGGGGATAGTTGTACCTCCCCGGAATTTTGTAAAATATATGTAATGCATGTGAATTAAATGTTTTATATAATAACTAGCCTGTGATGGTAATAATATTATTCATAATTGTAGAAATTGTATTAAATTGTTAATGTTAAAAATAAAGTCGTCATTTTAATTTTTTTTTAATGTTTTTATTGTGAACCTGCTGTAAAAATATTTTTAAATAGCAACCACCCATTTTATTGCATACTATTATAGCTTATTTTTTTACCAGTTTACAAGCCATACTTTTTTTATTTTATTAAGTAAATATTTTGAAAAATACAAGAGTTTATATTTTCAATATAGAAAGTTCGGCAACGCCGATTTATTTCTAAAATGAAACATTTTTTAGAAAAACGTTTCTAATAAAAGTTGTACGGTTCTTTGGTACGCATTACCTAGGAATATTACCATGATCTTAAAAAACAAGTTGAAGGTCAAGCGATAGGCATTGATTTATCTATTTTTATGATAAAATAGCCCTTTTATGAGCATCTAAACCACAATGATCCCTTAAGTAAAATTAAGGTTTAACAAACTCATGCAAACTGCGATTATTGGTGTTAACACATATTTTGCAATGGAGCTGATGCAAAAATGCACGTTTTTTTAAATAACATAAAACGTGCTGTAACTTTTTTATTCCTCAATACTTCTTCTAGATCTGATATGTATATGTTTAGAACGATTTTGTAGAGGTTTGTTGGTTACTTAGGGGAAATTGGGGATAGAGGCGACCCCGTAAGACGTCTCACTTTTCTGGAGCTTCGCTAAACAGATCGAGCCAATTACTGTAAGGCTGGGTGTGCCTACTCCTGAGACATTCGCAACTCGTGCTCGTGCCAACTCGTGCTTTGCCGTTTACCGTGTCTTTGCACTTGGGTGTGTAACAGCTGCGTAAAGCCGCCAGCGAAAACTTGTTTCTATTTTATAAAATTCCTGTGCTATTTAGCTCCCGAATTCGTAAGACCCGGTAGGGAGATATGTATTTATATTATCGGAAGTTTGCTACCATAAAATTTTAAGCGAAGATGAAACAATTACAAATAAATATATTTACAAAATTGATTCATTTCAGAATTGTACAAAAATAAATTATATTTGGTACATACCTAACGCGTAAATCTAAAAACAAGGTGACAAATTCTTTTTTAACTCGTAAAAAGAAAGAAAAGAAATTGTCACCAATAATTTGATAAATTTATTTTTATAATTTGCGTCTATAATATTGCTTTTAAGACACCGCTGGCGGTTTCATAATGGGCCATAGCGCGCTCATTATAGAACCCGCTTACGAAGTTGGTAGCATTGCTCTGTCAAATTTGTGGTATTGATTATCGTAAATAAATTTAAAGTACTTGCTATTAGACCGGGAGCTCGCGATATTTTTTGGTCTCCGATTTCATACAGCATGCCTTTTGGAGGAGAGAATATTTACCCCATAAGAACAAAGAAAAGCGGGTACTAAACCCCCGCACGCTTTCCGATCATATGAAGAATTGCATTTCCATTTTCACAAAAAATTGGTGTTTTTCTCTGATTTAATATTGCATACCCTTTTAGCAAAAGATGGTTAAAATAAATTTAAGTCTTGAAAATTATAGGCATGCGACTCGCACGGTCCCAAAGGGCTCAAATGGTCATGTGATCTTGTAATAAAAAGAATATGATTTTCCGCGATTTCATAATGCATGACAATGGAAAGAATTAAAGTTTATGTCATAAAACCCCCATAAAAAAATTTGCATGCGGCCCTCGTTGGCTTAAGGGTGAAAAATTTTGGAAAAGTTTTGTGGAATGATACGGAAGTTTAAAATTTTCACCAAACTTCAGTGTCATTCCACATAACTTTTCCTAAATTTCCACCCATGAGTCAACGAGGGGCCTACGAGCCCCACCTTGGGGCTGCACAGCTAGACACAACTATTAAACTAACTAGCCAGGCCCCTCCTTGGGCCTGCACAGCTAGACACACTTCAACCACCAACAATTGTAATGAACCTATTATAATAATACTTTATTTACGGCATAGCCATTTTACAAAATACAAAATATAGAAAATATATACAAAAATATTATAATTTTAGAAAATATATACAAAAATATTATAATTCTTACATAGGTAATTATAAAGTAATTAACATTTTCAAGTTATCTTTGAAAGTACCCTGACTGATATTAAAAAAATCTATATTATTGCAAATGGTATTACCTTATCTACATGCTCTACATATCGGTGAATTGTAACCATAATTTGTTTTATGATAATCAGTTTTAAAAGTATTGACCTTTCTTAAACTTTTAGCTGGAACATTGAAATTAATATGTGATAACAAATCAGGGCAATCAATAATATTTGATATTAAATTATAAAGAAGGCATAGATCAAAATATAGCCTTCTGTTTTCTAGAGTGTGTAGTTTTAAATGTTCTAATATTCTCTTATAATCTATTTCCTCAAAGGAGATATTTAGTTTGTATGCTATAAATCTTAAGAATTTGTTTTGTACTTTCTCAATTTGTTGAATGTATTTAATGTAAAAAGGAGACCAAACAGAACTGCCATATTCCAAAATAGGCCTAACAAGTGAGCAATATAAACTTTTAAAACAGTGAATGTCATTATTAGCTCACCTTTTACATCATTTAATCTCTTTACGCTTCTTTACACTTCATCAAATCACTCTAGCAACCCTTCACACTTTAGGGTCCAACCTAGCAACCCTTCACACTTTAGGGTTCAACCTAGCGACCCTTCACTACCAACACTGGGTTGTGATCATCCTTAAATTAGCGACTTGTAATTATTTGGGGTTTTTCAAAATGTTATCAATGTTTATTTAGTAAATTAATTTCGTTGAAGATTTTAAGTTAGTAGAAAGGTTCTCGCAAGTTCTTAATATTAAATCTGACCGGGAGATATTTATTTTCAGTATTTCAATATTTTTGGAAGTAATAAAGAACTCAAATACACTTAATTCTAAAATAGTGTTGCTTACAGAGTAGTAATAAATTAGTAATATTTTGGAACAGGTGGATAACATTATGGGTGCATTAAACTAATAAATTTCAAACCCTGCGAGGGTCGTTCTAATTTAGTTAGAAAAAGGAGCTTCTAATATTTTTAAAGTTTTGTTGTAATTGGTTGTCAAAAATACTTAAGTAAAGCTCCTAGTGGTATGACGCGTTTTTGGGTTGGGCTTAAGTAATAAAAGGGCTGAAATTTTAAGAGATTGGGTCAATCAGAAGAATCAGAATAATTGAAGAGTCAGAACAATTAGATCGATTTCTACAGTTTTTGTTAATGTTAGTGGTGTTTGTGTTCATTTTGGGTAAGTCCAAAATGTTTTTATTTCTTGTATGTTTAAATTTGTAAATAAATAATTTTAAGTGTTATGTTTAAATGAAGTCTTTGAATTTGTATCAATAACCGTAATCCCAACGAACCCACTCAATTTAAATATGTCGTATTATCCTCGGTTAGTTTCTGAATTTAACAATTCAGAAATTATTAAAGTCTCCCTTTCAAACTAACACCTTACTTTTACAATCGGGGGTAGTTCACAGGGTTCTCCCTCGCAACCCATTTTTAATAACACTGGGTTCTCCCACGCAACCCATTTCGACTCACTTCACTGGGTCCACTCACGCAACCCAGTATAACTACATATTGCTTAATAACTCATCTTAACCCTGCCTGGGTTATTACACAACCCTTAAATGAAAACCCAACCTCACGTTTTCCGCGCCAAACAAGAGTACAACCCACTCGTACTTAATTACAGCGCGGCACCTCAACTCACACTGCCCACAGTTGACAATGACCTCGATTCAACCTACTCACGTACTCCCAAAATAAAATTTGCTGCAATCAAAATACAAGCGCTTGATGCATTTTAGAAAACTTGCAGGTCAACGTAGAAATACTCAACAACTTATTTTGCAACCCCTTTATTAATTAAATGAAAATTAAATACAACTCTACATTCGGCCATCTTGAAGTTATCTCGCCCCCGAGATTCTCTCAGGATTTCCTTCATCACTACTGTATGAGTCTACACTCATTGGCACTCCATCATCTCCACACCTCCATCAGGCAAGTAAGGCTTCATTCGGCCCACGGCTACCACATTGTCATACTTTCTCCTCGCACTTCTGCTGGAACCGGGCATATCTATCACTTTATAGCGATCATTGGGTAACACGCTATCGACTCGCATAGGTCCTATATATTTTGGTGCGATTTTACGGCTAGTACCTTCTCCTGCAATATTTGCCTCAATCAAGACTAACTGCCCCACTTTCTACTATCTAGCAACCTTCCTCTGTTTGTTGAACTGATCCCTTGGACGATCCTGATTTATTGTCAGACGCTTTTCAACCTCTGCTCTTATTTCGTCGAGATTAAAATGAAAATCCTCATTCAACCCTAATTTTGCCCCAAGAATATCTTCTTCGCTGTTGGCACTAAATCCGAAAAGTAATTCACTGGGTGTTTTCTTAGTTACTTGATGTACGGTGTTATTCATCCCAAATTGTACCTTATTTATTACACTCTCCCACGCATCTTCTGAGGTACTCGTCGTGGACAATGCAGACAATAGCGTCCTGTTGAACCTTTCCACCTGCCCGTTTGCTCTTGATGTCGCAACTGCATTTAAAATTAGATTAATACCGTGTACTCCTCGATGTAAAAGCTGTGCCACGATCAGCTATAATTCTTTTAGGAGCACCAAAGAACGTAAACAGGCGTTCCAAAAATCTCTCCACGTACCTCTCTTTAGTAGATTTTACAGCCTCGAGCGCAGTGTTTTTAGTGAATGCATCCACGCTTACTATCAAATGCATATTCCCTCGAGGGTTTTTTTTTTTAAAGGTCCAAGGTGATCTATGTGAATAGTATGATAAGGTACAGCAACTTTTTGTATTGGATCTAAATACCCTTCTTTTTTACCCCCCGCTGATTTATGGTAAACACAAGGTATGCAACAGGCTATGTATTTTTCGACATAATTTCTCATTCGAGGAAACCGATATTTCTGACATAGGACATTAAGGGTTTCTCTGTAGAAAAATGTCCCATATCATCATGGGCCTTACGTACGACTTGTTGTCTCATGCCACGTGGAACCACCCATTGAATACCTTTTACAGTTATTCGGTAAACCCTTCCATTACGCAATGCCTACTTCTTATAGATTTGCCTTTCGTACTCATCTTTAGGTGGTGTTGAGAGTATCTGCCTAATTGTCGCTATTTTAGTGTCGGTGAGCTGTCCAGATAATACCCAATCGGCAGGTTCTATTCTCAGGACAATAGTCTGTCTGTCGTCTGGTGCTACCTCACTGTAGTCAGGGTTTCGGCTCAACGCGTCCACATGCTTCATTTTCTCGCCAGGTCTATACTCGACTTCGAAATCAAACTCTAGCAGTTCCAACCACCACCGTGCAATGCGTGGAACAATATCTCTTTTTGAACTTGCTGTTTTGAGGTTATTGCAGTCGGTCACTACTTTAAACTTTCGCCCTAATAAGTAACACCCAAATTTCTTCATACTTTCCACAACTGCAAGAGTTTCTAGTTCATATGAGTGATACTTAGTTTCTGGTGTGGTTGTCTGTCGACTGACACATGCCACAGGTTGTAATTTTCCACTTTTATTTTGCATCAGAATTCCTGCCACCCCCAGTGCGCTAGCGTCGGTATGCAATTCAGTAGCGTCATTGGGGTCGAACAATGACAGCAAAGGCCGCGTGCTTAAAATATTCTTTAATTTTTCGAAAGATTTTGCTTGCTCCTCTTCCCATTTCCAAAGAGTTTCTTTTTTTGTAAGTAAAGTTAGAAGTTTTGCAATTTGTGCGTATCATTTTACAAATTGGCGAAAATAACTAGTAAGACCAACAAATTGTCGTTAGCGGTTCTGGAATGAACTAGTATATCAGCCAAGTAATAGGAAGCTATCGTTCGGTGCTTTAAAAGAAGCTTATTCATAAGGCGCTGGTACACGGCAGAGCATTGGCTAAGCCAAAACTCATTCTGTTGAACTAAATCTGTCCATCTGGTGTCACGAAAGAAGTAAGATGTTTAGACTTTTCCGCCACTGGTATCTGATAGTACCCCGAAGTTAAGTCAAGCCTAGTGAAAACATGGCAACCCGCTAATCGATCAATTTGGTCATCTATTCTCGGTAAAGGGAACCTATCCTTGTTTGTGGCTGCATTCAGTTTCCTGTAATCTATGCATAGACGATCCTCCCCGTTTTTCTTTTTGACCAATAGAATTGGTAATGCATACTCTGAAGTAGATTCTTTTATAATATCATGTTTTAAGAGTTCTTCAAGAATACTTCGTACTTTATCTTTTTCGGAATCAGACAGCCTATAGGGTCTGTACATAAATGGTTTGTGTTCCCCTAACTCAATGACTATCCCTGCAGACTTGGCTTTTCCCAATTCAGACAAACTCTCTGCAAAACAATCTCTGAAATCATCCAACAAAACAAGTAGTTTTTCCTTAATTTCCTGATCTACTTCGCCAATTAATATTTTGTTTCGTTCAAGAGGTTCTTTTATTTGATTTTCTGCAATGCTTAAAACCTGAGCACCAACATCTGGGATGCAGCTGTGACCTCTCACTAAGGGGTTTTTCCTACCTAAATTTAATTCATGCTCTGAAATATTGATCACAGGTACAAAAGTTTTAAATTTATCCGATACCGAAATAATCACTCGGAGAATAACGTACTCCCCTTCATCTAAATTCCTTAAGCTTGATTCAATTAGCAAATCACCTTGCTTTCACCTCCACATTGGCTAGATAATTTGGCGGAATTGTAACATCTTTAACCGGAAACAGAGCAATTCTAGTTGGTTCTGAAGGTTCTTGATCAACGCGAACAAATTTTAAAGTCGTATTTGTTTTAACAACTAAAATTCCTGGATTTTCCGTCAAAGTTTGACCTATTATAAAAGGAAATTGATGAGCACAATCGGGCACAATATAAACTGGAACCATCTCCTCGACTTCGTCCAACTTTATTTTTACAGTAAACATTCCAAAAGCTAATACAGATCCCCCACCATACACACGTAGAACAAATTTATTTCAGGTTCAATGTTTACAATAATTTTTTTAGCTTCTGAGTGTTTAATTAAATTACACCCACTACCAAAGTCAATATAAGCGTCGAATGGTTGCCCAGCTATACTAATGGTTTTAATAAATTTTTTATCTTTGTTAGGCGCCAATAGTCATATATTTTTACCGCTTTTGCAATTTCTTTGGAAATGCCCAGGCTCGCCACAACGGAAGCAAATTTTGCCCTTACGGCACTCTAACCTTGTATGGCCCTCCGCACCACAATCAAAACAACGCAGTTTTTCTTCTCGTCGTCCATAAGGTTGAGGATGCTTTACCGGATACCGATGTTTGAATTTTAATTTTTTCTGCTTGGGAACAAAAGTACTAGATCCTAACGCTGTTACACGGGTCTTACAATTTTTCAAATACGCAAGTAAACCTTCACACCTATCAAAATTTGCTGCACACGAAGCAGCTTTCACCATTGGGTCAGCTAGCCCATCAATAATACACGATAAAGCGTTCGGGCCCGTTATACCACAGTTATTTAACAGAATGAGCTTATGATAATAATATTCTGTAAAGTTTTCATTCGGTTGTCTCTTTCGAGCGAGCATTAGTCTAAGTTGATCACAAAAGTTGAATTTAGATGGAAAAGCTGTAATTAATTTTTCTTTCCATTCCAACCAACTAAAATTTACATGCGGTAGACTACTATATACCACTTCTGTGCCAAAGCCCTCAATTTTGGCAGCGCCTGACAAGCTGTTGTTTGATCGTCCCAATTAAACATAATTTTTAATTCATTTACCCTATTGTACCATTGGTTAATTGTTTGTGAAGTATCAGTAGGATCAAACGAAGGAATTAACTCAGATCGTGAAGGTGTTGATAATGCACTAGGGGCTGAATTTGTAGTAGCCCCTTGCGAAATAGTTAACTTACGAGGAGCTTCATTGCCGATTGTGATTGCTAGAGATTCAACGATGCCGGCAAGACTAGCTATTTAAGCATTCACTATTTGTATCTAGTGGAACTGGCTGTTTACTAGGGGGTTTTAAATTGGTACTAGATTTTCTAATTTTAGGTTAAACAAAACTAGTGGTAATTGTAACGGGAAAACAAAAACGCTTTCGCTTTCCCCGCTTGGTTTGCTTGATCGCCATTATGTTATTTGACTACCGGTTACGTGACCCCACACCTGAATGTAAAAAGGCCAAAAATATAGGTGATAAATGTGCCAAAAAAATCTTTAAATAAGAAGTAACCATATTGTTTTCAATCCGATTTCAATATTGCATGTAACCGTAGTAATTGTTAAGTACAAAAAGTTTCTCATGAACTACTATTTTTTCGACTTCTTAGGAAATTGCAACAATATTAATATGTGAAAAATTTCCATGATTTTTATAGGACACTGTATATTATACTCATCATTCTTTTTTAAATTAATTACGCTTTGGATTTTGTTTTTGTCCAATTGGTTTTTTTGACCACTACACCGCGAGTAAGCGAAAGATGAGTCACCTTTATGAATTCTTTTATACCGGGTGTACACGAAACTAGTGCCACTTTTAAGAGCATTGTGAAGATTTATATGAAAACAAATAGTTTAATTGCATTAAACTGGTCTATTTAACAAAATATACGTACAAACAATTATAATAAAGTAATATTTGTCACAAAAATAAAATTAATACATGACTTAATAACTAATACTTATAATTCTAGAGAATATACATAGACAATCACTCTGATTAATCTAGTCAATGGCGTACAAATTTATTAGGCTCGTTAAACTTGAAGCACCGAACCATGAAACATCAATAGAAGGATCGAAGTTGTAATCGAATTGTTCATTAACGACATCCAATTGTTCCTGATCTGAAGGAGGAGTAACATTCTCGGGTTTCAAAAAATTCTTGCAACCACTTTGCGGCATGTTATTATAAAAATTATTGGAAAAATTACCGTAGTTTTGTGGTAATTCGTATTGGTATAGATTTGGGTTGTATGTTGAAGTTGTTACGGTTGATATTTGTTGAATGTATTGTTGAGGTACTTGAGCGACTTGTGTTACTGAAGTGTGTGATGGCAACCTTTCAACAATGGCTTGCTGAGCTTTTTCGGTTTTGATTGCTCTCATGGGATTTGGTGAGTTGGAGCTTAAGCTAAGTGTAGGGCTTACAATTGGGGATGATACTGTTTCTTTATTTTGTTCCTTCTTGAACTTCATCCTACGATTTTGGATCCAAATTTTTATTTGGTGTTCAGTGAGGTTTACTCTATTAGCGAGTTGAATTCTACTGAGACGGGTAATATATTTATTGTTCAGAAATTCTTTTTCCAGTTCATCTAGTTGAGATGAAGTGTAGGCAGTGCGTTCATGCCTTGTGTTTGGTGGAGTCGTAGGCTGTTGTTGTGGTGGTAAGAGATTTGGCTGTAAATCTGTAACAAAAAATGTTATGTTAATTTTGTATTATTTAATCATCGAGTATAAACTTTCAACTTTGAAAGGCCCCTTTCGACAAATTTTATAAATATAGTTCAAATAATTAAAAAATCGCAATTTCTTGTTATTTTCAAGATAGCGCAGGAAGGATGCGATATTCAATTTTTTGTCATTTTGTATTCGAACAAAATAACTTCAAATGGGACACCCTGTATAAAAAAATCTGAACGGAAACGTGGGGCACCTTATATTTTTGGTTAAAGGTTTAGTTTACCTCAGTAACTTCTATTGGGACACCCTGTATAATGGATTGGTTAAATTTATAAAACTTGCTGTAAATAGAAACTTACCTTCGAATCTCATTATTGGTTGATAGTTTGCACTTGTTGGTGGGGCCAAATTATTTGTAAATTGTTGTTGTTTAGGCTCCACGTATTTGTGTAGATTATTCTGATTTATCTGAAAATTAGAAAAATTGATGTATTGAAATATTTTTAATAAAAAAATTAGAAAATGTGACTCTACTGATTCAAGATATTCATATGATTTAATATATAATATACCTAAATCATCAACATTTAATGAGAATTGAGGTTTTTGGAAAAATATACCTAACTCAAGCATTTATAAATAAATAAAAAAAAATAGTGAATTTTTCTAATAAAATTATTGAAAAGTAATTCTTTGATTGACATCGTCTTGCACTTCAAAGAATTTTTCCAACTCAGCGATGAAATCATCCACTGAACTGAAAACAATAATAAAAATTGGTTTAAATCAAAAAATCTAATAAAGCAAAATAATTGGAAATTTTCATAGAAATATTGTAAATATACGAAATAAAATAAACTCACCTCGTGTTGGTTAAATGTAGAATAACTTGTAATCAAAATATGGGTAAAATTAAAATTTTGGGGATGAAGACTTCTTACTTCTTTCAAAGATCAGTTAAGAATGTTAGCAGTTGATAATATTGTTGTCTATTTAAGCATAGCCAAGATTAATTTTTAAGCCCCTCCCTTCATCCTTCATTAAAGGGATACTCATTACTAGATATTATACCTGGAAACCTTAAGCGTAATAACAATAAATTTTAATATTTAAAATTTATAATTTGCAAAATAATATGTTTTAATTTATAAATATATGCGATATAATTTCAGGCCATGACGTAAAAAAATTAAAAAACATTTACAAAACAGCGAAGTTGGCAGTAATTTTTGCTATAAAATTTAGAATTTTGAATCTCTTCGATCTGCGATGACAAAATTTTCTTATGATTTCTTGGAACTAGAGACAAATTAAGCCAAGAAGGTTATGCGGATTTTAGAAAATTTTGAAATATTTAATTAAAACCTACTATTCTTGTAAAGTCAGCTATTATTGAGTAGTAAAATTGTAACAGTTTCTTCTTCCATCTGAATTTTTATTATTGCATTTCTTAAAAATGATAATGTATAAAATATTGAAAATTCATATAGATGACGTCCCGATGTTAAATTCATAAGGATTTTGATGGTAATCAATTAATTTTTCTTATTAATCTTACTTAGATCAAAACATAAAATAATATGTAATTGTTGATAATAAAATAATATGTAATTGTTGATATCATGTTTTGATCTTGATATTTTCTAGATTCCATATTTGCTAGGCAAAACTATTATTCAAATTAAACCCAGGTAATGCCTTAATACTAATACCTAAAGAGAATAATAGGGATTAGCATAAATGATCTAATCATTACTACTTACAGTTCAGGTACTCACCCCACCACCCACCAAGACCGAAGGACTTTTAACCCCACCATCTAATACTTCCCAATTTTGTATAAATAGGAAAGTTTTCTTATTTTAAAATTATTGCACAAATTATTTTCATATTAGTCAGTTGAGTATTTTCAACAGTATCCAAAACAAGAAAATGAGTTTTAAAAATCATAGGAATCATCCATATCGTCACCCAAATCTTCAAACAAGGTTTCATCATTTAGAATTAAATCTGATTCTGTTGATGCAATTCTTAATCCTGACAACTGGCCTAAGAATATTCGAATCAAGGAGTTTGTTTTTCGTCGTCCGTTTGGGGGTGTGAGGAGTTCGAGTGTGGTTGAAACGGGTGATGTAAATTTTCCAATGGGCGAACACTCAATTCCGCCAACCTAAAGTCTTCTCTAAAGATTCTTTATCTTTTGATATAAAAAAAATATTAATGACGTCACTGGTGCTTTAACAATGACGTCATCGGCGATTTTTTTAAATGGAAGCCCCCACTTTTTTTACTCATTATCGATAGAAATTCATGTCACTTAAACAATGATATAAAAAACAATTAAATTTTTAAACAAATTTTTGAATAAAAAATCTTCTTAATTCGAAAAATCGAAAAATCGAAAAATCGAAAAATCCGAAAAATCGAAATGCCGCGACAGGTCGATTTTAACTTTCAGGGGGACATCTTTTTACAATGAAATAAGAGTTGTCATTACAACCCCCTTCCCTACGGAGCCACCTTTTTAATTTTTTTAAATGGGAATAGGGGTCGAGTGATACATCATTTGAATGCATTTTTTACCTTAATAATGGCAGTCATAATTTTTTTGGCAACTTTTTGATTCCTAACCTAGCTAAAAATTAAAAAAAAGTATTTAATAATGGTATTATTTATGTACTTTTAAATCACATTTGGATAAATTTTTAAGTTTTGACCATGAAAGAAGTCATTTAATTTAACAAAAGCTAATAATTTATAACTATTGAATAGAAATCAGTTACACCATCTTTTTATAATTTTCTTTGTTATAAATTACACTTTCCTTTTCTCTTTAATCGTGTCCTGTAAATGACGTAATTAAAATAGAGCCAAAACAAATTATATTTTTATTTTCAGTATAAAAAGACCTTTAAAATGATGTGTCACTCGACCCCCATTCCCATTTAAAATAATAATGTAGGGGGTTGCAAAGACAACTTTAATTTCATTGTAAATAGACGTCCCTCTAAAAATAAAAATTGACCCCTCACGGCATATTTAAATTAAATTATTTTTTTGAGTGTTATTTAGGGTGGCTCCTTTTAAAATGAACACCCTATATACAGGGTGTTTCGGAACAAGTGTCGAATAATCTAGGAATGGGGTCGACCAATTTTAAGACAAAAAGTAAGAATTTTTAAATGTCTTCAAAATCAAATAAAATTATTTTATTTCTGTGCAAAATTATATAAAATTAGGAATGTTTTGAAGAATACAAGTATAATTAGGAGTCTGAAAAAAAACTAAAAAAAATATTAAAGAAATTGAAAAAAATGAGTAAACTTCAATGGCCTGCATATCCGAAATGGAGCATTTTAGCACAAAAAATTATTCTTACTTTTTGTCTTAAAATTGGTCCAAAAACCCATTCGTAGATTATTCGACTCTTGTTCAGAAACACCCTGTATATTACATTTTTGATTATTTTATATTATATTTTTTCCATGTTCTAGGTGCAATTTTTTTATTGTATTTCCAAATTTGATCCTGGGAATGTGGAAAACGTTATTATCAATGTATTTAATAACTTGTATGGGAGAAGGCACACATTTTTTTTGAAAATTCAAGGCATTCAATAAGTAGTTTCGTTTTTCGTTCCATTTTTCTGTTTTTTCCTTTTGATTTCTTGTTGGTATTTCAATTTTTTTGTACTTTTTTCAATAGCTTTCTCCATTTGTTCTTACTTTCATCGACTGCAATCATGCACAATGCACATATCTTTTTTGATTTTGTAAGTATTGTCAAAATGTATTGTAATATACATTTACCTAATCTTTTTGTGACAACTGAAGAAAATTAATTAAAAGTTAATTTTTTAATGAGTAAGTGGGTGTTCTATAATGAATATAGAATAAAAGTAGGGCTTTAATAGTATATCAAGCAACGAGTTTCATAAGTCAAGTATTATTGCACGCGTCCAAGTTTAAAAAACGAGCCGCGTAACGGCGAGTTTTTTAATGCACGAGTGCAATAATTGACTTATGAACGAGTTGCTTATACTATTTTTTATAATTTGCGCAAAAATTAAATAAATTTGGAAATTATTCGACGTACAAATATTTCTTTATTTTTTTAGCAGTTGGTGACAATGATTTCTTATTGAATCGTTGTTATAACAACAGAAAACATAGAAGTCTTAACAGTGACAGTTTAATTTAAGGTTTCAGTTTTTAGATTTTAAGTTGCAGATTTTTAGTGTAAAACTAGTGATAAGGTATCGTGTATCCTACCAGATATTCCGAAAAGCCCACAATTTTTGATAAATCTTTTCATATCTTCACAAAAATTAATACCACATATTTGACTTTCCTTATTTGACAGGTAAATTTAAAGATTATTTGATTTAATTTTTTGTTGGAAATTAATAATTTAAAAGGAGTGAGGAATTATTCTGTATCCTATCAAAAATTTAGGAGACATAAAAACATATAGACCGGGAGCTCGCGACATTTTTGGTCTCCGATTTCATACAGCATGCCTTTTGGAGGAGAGAATATTTACCCTATAAGAACAAAAAGAAGCGGGTACTAAACCCCCGCACGCTTTCCGATCATATGGAAAATTGCATTTCCATTTTCACAAAAATTTGGTGTTTTTCTCCGATTTAATATTGCATGCCCTTTTAGCAAAAGATAGTAAGATAAATTTAAGTCTTGAAAATTATAGACATGCGATTCCCAAAGGACCTTGAAGCTTTTAACCTAAGTGCTTTGATTGCAATTTTTGAGTAACTGAAACTGCTAAACGTTTCCCAAAAATCTAGATATTTTTAAACCTTCTAAAGCTACTTTTAGAAACTGCACATTTGAGATCAAAAACTTCATTGAAGAAAAATGATTTGCAGGAAAAACACCAGAAAATGTCTAAGCTAACAAAGCTAACAAAGCTCCTAACACCTTCCCAATGTATTTTTATTATTTTTTACAAATTATTAAATTTTCAAAAAAACTTTATAGCTTTGAACTAGCAGTTTTAATAAAACCGGTGCAAGTGCATTTTTGGGGCAAGAGCACTCTCGGCCTATTGATGTTTTTCTCTGATTTAATATTGCTTGCCCTTTTACCAAAAGATAGTTAAAATAAATTTAAGTCTTGAAAATCGTAGGCCCCTCGTTGATTCATGGGTTGAAATTTAGGAAAAGTTATGTGGAATGACACTGAAGTTTGGTGAAAATTTTAAACTTTAGTATCATTCCACAAAACTTTTCCAAAATTTTTCACCCTTAAGCCAACGAGGGCCGCATGCCAATTTTTTTATGGGGGTTTTATGACATAAACTTTAATTCTTTCCATTGGCATGCATTATGAAAATGCGGAAAATCATATTCTTTTTATTACAAGATCACATGACCATTTGAGCCCTTTTGGACCGTGCGAATCGCATGCCTATAATTTTCAAGACTTAAATTTATTTTAACTATCTTTTGCTAAAAGGGCATGCAATATTAAATCAGAGAAAAACATCAATTTTTTGTGAAAATGGAAATGCAATTTTTCATATGATCGGAAAGCGTGCGGGGGTTTAGTACCCGATTTTAGTGTTTTGTTCTTATGGGGTAAATATTCTCTCCTCCAAAAGGCATGCTGTATGGTATAAAATCGGAGACCAAAAAATGTCGCGAGCTCCCGGTCTAATAGCAAGTACTTTAAATTTATTTACGATAATCAATACCACAAATTTGACAGAGCAATGCTACCAACTTCGTAAGCGGGTCCTATAATGAGCGCGCTATGGCCCATTATGAAACCGCTTGCGGTGTCCTAAGAGCAATATTATAGACGCAAATTATAAAAATAAATTTATCAAATTATAGGTGACAATTTCTTTTCATTCTTTTTACGAGTTAAAAAAGAATTTGTCACTTTGTTTTTATTATTTGTTTTTATATTTACGCGTTAGGTATGTACCAAATATAATTTATTTTTTTTTGATTGTACAATTCTGAAATGAATCAATTTTGTAAATATATTTATTTGTAATTGTTTCACCTTCGCTTAAAATTTTATGGTAGCAAACTTCCGATAATATAAATACATATCTCCCTACCTGGTCTTACGAATTCGGGAGCTAAATAGCACAGGAATTTTATAAAATAGAAACAAATAGAAAATCGTTCTTAACATATACATATCAGATCTGGAAGAAGTATTGAGGAATAAAAAAGTTACAGCACGTTTTATGTTATTTAAAAAAACGTGCATTTTTGCATCAGCTCCATTGCAAAATATGTGTTAAGACCAATAATCGCAGTTTGCATGAGTTTGTTAAACCTTAATTTTACTTAAGGGATCATTGTGGTTTAGATGCTCATAAAAGGGCTATTTTTTCATAAAAATAGATAAATCAATGCCTATCGCTTGACCTTCAACTTGTTTTTTAAGATCATGGTAATATTCCTAAGTAATGCGTACCAAAGAACCGTACAACTTTTATCAGAAACGTTTTTCTAAAAAATGTTTCATTTTGGAAATAAATCGGCGTTGTCGAACTTTCTATATTGAAAATATAAACTCTTGTATTTTTCAAAATATTTACTTAATAAAATAAAAAAAGTATGGCCTGTAAACTGGTAAAAAAATAAGCTATAATAGTATGCAATAAAATGGGTGGTTGCTGTTTAAAAATATTCTTACAGCAGGTTCACAATAAAAACATTTAAAAAAAATTAAAATGACGACTTTATTTTTAACATTAACAATTTAATACAATTTCTACAATTATGAGTAATATTATTACCATCACAGGCTAGTTATTATATAAAACATTTAATTCACATGCATTACATTTATTTTACAAAATTCCGTGGAGGTACAACTATCCCCCGAAGCGGGCTTTTATTAATTGCAAAGCTTTCAAAGATTTTTTCATTAAAGGCGCTTTCTTTTTCTTACTTGCGGCTTCTTTTTTCGCTTGTCTTTCAGCTTCCTTCGAAGTTTTAGCTTCTTTTCTTGCTACGCGGTTCGCTTCTTTTCTTACTTCATGTTCAGCATCTTTTTTTTGGTTCACGTTCAGCTTCCCTTTCGGCTTGTTTTTCCAGTGATTTTCCTTCTTCTCTTTCAGATTCTTTCCTGCTTACCCTTTCTTTTTGAAGTGAAGAACTTTTATAATCATCCTTATTTTCATGCTCTTTGCCTAATTTATCCCCTGAGGAGCTGTATTCGTTTTTATGTTCACTACTCTCAGGTTTTTTTCGTTTTTGATTTCCTTTTTGTTGGATGTAAGATTTTTCTTCCTCGTCCTTACTTGATGAACCACATTTTTTGCGCTTTCTGGAAGTATTTTCATTATCATCCTCGTGACTTGATTTTTCTTCTGTAAAATTTATGACATTTTTATGATATTCAACAAAAAAATGGAAAAAATAAAAAAATTAGGTCGTTTCATTCAAAAGTTTTGGATTTTTGGGTGAAACCGAAATTAAAATATTCACAAACCTGATTCTTTTGTATTAGTTTCTTCTAGTTGAGACGACACCATCGACTTCCACTTGTTGACAAGACTTGTTGCTGCATCTCCCACAGGACTATCAATTGTTCGCAGAGAATTTACAGTCCAACCAACTAGAGTTGCTTCTAAATGAAATACTTCAATTGGTAATGAGTTTAAACGCCCAATAGAATGTAAAATCTGAAATAAATTCATTTATTTTAATAACTTTTATAAGTACGTCAAAACCAAGATAGGGCAATATTACCGTATAAAATTTTATATACGAAATAAAAATAGGTATTTTTGGATTTAATTAACTAAAATGAAAAGATATTTTACTTACTTTCGCTTCTTCATTTTTCCTCTGATAACGTTCCAGATTATTTTGGAAATGGTGAATGGCCTCAATCAAACTTTGCGAAGGAATCATTGTACACAAATAAAATTCACTCTGATTTTTGATCTGTTGAAGAAAATTAGTTTTACTGTTTCCAAAAGAAAAATGTTTCCAGTTTTCACCTTTTCAATGTTCACCACTTTGGATTTGATGGCAGGCACGTTCAGTAATTTTATCACTGAAGAACTAATCGCACTTTTTTATATACCGCGTGTTCAAAAGAAATTATTTAAACTCGGAATGTCGCTGCTAGCAGACTTGCAGACTAATGACTGATCTAAGTCATGATCTAAGTACGTACAACTTACTAATTTATACTAAACATATACCTGTTTAATCGCAGGTAAAAAAATAAGTGGAAGGGATGACCGCTTTTATATGAAGTTGATTATTGAATATTAAAAGGATATACATATATTAAAACTTGACAATGGACAAGGGATTATAACGAAATATTTCGGGTAGTTAATTGTAATTATATGAGGTAGGTAAAACCTTCATAATTATAAAAATTTGTTCGCATAGTTTAGCTACATTTCTGACAATTTTTAAGTTTGAACCGTTTTAACGATCAAACAAAAATTACCAGAAATATAAATCTTTTTGTTCGTTAGTTATAATTGTGAGGATTTTATATAATACAATAAAGTTTACATTTTTTTTAATTGGCTTTTCGCACACGAGTAAACATGTGTATTGAACAAAATGGAGGAATATTCGAACATCTTATTTAGACCAGCTCTCGTAATTTAAGAACAGATCTAAATATCTTTAAGTGTATTAATTAATTTATAACTAAAAAAAAAATAATATTTTTCTTAAAAAATAATAAAAATAAAATAAACTTTTTTAAAATTTATTATTTTAATAAAGTAAAATAATATTTTTTATTTCATCTTAAGCATTTTTTGACTCCTGCGAGTTTTCTTATAGACCTTTAGTTTTTTAGTAAAACTGTATCGAAAATCCCAAAATTTGTGTTCAATTTGGTGAATATAGCGAAAAATTGAAATTTTAGAAAAAAAAGTTTCAATCAAAACTTTCTTATTATTTTCCATAGATTACGAATCTACAATAAAAAATGGGAGCTTCCATTTGAAAAAAAATGTTTTCCCATAAAACCCCATAACAATTAAAAACCCATGGCACTATTAAATGTCTCCCTCGAGTCGTTACAATTTTTTTCTGAAACATTCTTAAGGAAATTGCTTCGTTTTCAAGATATTCAGCTGGATTAATTAAAAAGGGACACCCTGTATATTGCAATTTTTATAAAATTTCAATTTTTTTAATGTTCTTCTTCGAGTTATTTTTTGCAGAATTCTCTAATTTACTCAAATCAATCACAGAATTAATTATAGCTTACTCAGATATTTTTTAATAATTTTTTAAAAATTATTTCAAAACTTCAACACGTAAAATAGTGCAATATTTACAAAATTTCAGTTTTTTAAGAGAAAACAAAATTGCAACTTTTTTATTTTACATTATATGACAGCACGAATTATTGCAATAATATTATAAATTAATTTCTTCTTATGGAGAAATGCATGTAAAAAACTATGGCTGGAAAATCCTCGCGTCGGTTATATTTTTTTAAAATAATTTTTACAAGTTTCTTTAATATCATTTATAAATAATAAGAAATCTATAGGAAATATCCAGTTATTGTGGGATTTTCTCTGAAAATAAGAGGAAAGAACAAAAATGTTCCCTTTTGGAAAGTTATTTAAACCATTTTGTATAACAAAAATTATGCAAAATTTCAATCGTAGGTTGTTACTTTTCTATTCTACATTTTTAATTTTCAGAAAAATTATTTGAAATGAAGAGCGTAAATAATGTTAACAATAAAATTAATCCTATCTAATCAACGACCCATTGAAATATCGAAATTGCAAACAGATTTTAATTCTAAGAATTGAATATTGTCTAATTCTGGGATTATCATTACTTATTATTTATTATTTATTATTTATGTTGATAATCCTATTAAGTATCAAAGTATCCTGGGAAAAAAACTAGAAATTTAAATTCTATTTTTAATGAAATGGAAATTTTTTTGTTCCGATTAAAGTAATATTAATGTAAACAACTTTTTGGTCTTTTTACGGAAAACGTTATTTATTCTATCTCTCTAATACATTGAAACGTTTCGACCTAACTTTGAGGTCATCATCAGTCCTGAAATGAGTAAACATTAACATTCAGTAACTTTACAATAAAAACATAAATAACTTGACAATTGGCAACAACTTTTAACTTAAAACGTGACAAACTTTTTCAAAAACTTAGGTCGTAATAAAAATGGTTCATTATTTACCTGCTACAATGCCACGTCAGTATAAATTATCCAATGATTAACTTTTAATTCGAATCAGCCTAAAATTCTGCTCATTTCGCTTTTTTTGAAAATGTTTTTTAATTTTTTTACGTCAAGGCCTGAAATTAAAGTAAATACAAGAATTATTTCATAATCAACAAAGATTTTAATCAATTTTATTCAAATCTGCAGTTTTCAAAAATTGAAAAAAAATAATTAAAATTTCACTCATATATCGCATATTTTTAATAAATTAAAACATATAAATTTGCAAAATATAAATTTTAAATATTAAAATTTGTTGTAATTACGCTTAGGGTTTCCAGGTATAATATCTAGTAATGAGTATCCCTTTAATGAAGGATGAAGGGAGGGGCTTAAAAATTAATCTTGGCTATGCTTAAATAGCCAACAATATTATCAACTGCTAACATTCTTAACTGATCTTTGAAAGAAGTAAGAAGTCTTCATCCCCAAAATTTTAATTTTACCCATATTTTGATTACAAGTTATTCTACATTTAACCAACACGAGGTGAGTTTATTTTATTTCGTATATTTACAATATTTCTATGAAAATTTCCAATTATTTTCCTTTGTTAGATTTTTTGATTTAAACTAATTTTTATTATTGTTTTCAGTTCAGTGGATGATTTCATTGCTGAGTTGGAAAAATTCTTTGAAGTGCAAGACGATGTCAATCAAAGAATTACTTTTCATTAATTTTATTAGAAAAATTCACTATTTTTTTTTATTTATTTATAAATGCTTGGGCTAGGTATATTTTTCCAAAAACCTCAATTCTCATTAAATGTTGATGATTTAGGTATATTAAATATTAAATCATATGAATATCTTGAATCGGTAGAGTCACATTTTCTAATTTTTTAATTAAATATATTTCAATACATCAATTTTTCTAATTTTCAGATAAATCAGAATAATCTACACAAATACGTGGAGCCTAAACAACAACAATTTACAAATAATTTGGCCCCACCAACAAGGGCAAATTATCAACCAATAATGAGATTCGAAGGTAAGTTTCTATTTACAGCAAGTTTTATAAATTGAACCAATCCATTATACAGGGTGTCCCAATAAAAGGTACTGAGGTAAACTAAACCTTTATCCAAAAATATAAGATGCCCCACGTTTCCGTTCAGATTTTTTTATACAGGGTGTCCCATTTGAAGTTATACTGTATGGGTATCTTTGTTATTATTAGAGATAAAAAGTCGGTTAAGGGGCAGCCGAACGGTTATTTAATTGAGACTTTACAAGCTATTAAATAAATTTATTCAATCATCTTTCTTCCCTGATTAGACACTATATATATGTTTCCATTAAAGTAAAAATATTTTTAAAAAGATGGACGAATTCGCGTAAAGTCTCAATGAAGTTATCCAATGTAATTTAAATGGGAAAATTAGTTCATGGTAAGTTTCACAGGCAAAGTAGATGGCGCGAGCATGAATAAACTGCATGAAATATATTTGGACCCGCCTTCTGGGCGGACTCTGATACTGATAAGTTTATCGTTTTCTCTCGCTTACCGTTTACCCAATAAATTATATAATAAAACCAAATCCCTATATTCATACCGTTCAACAAAATAAATTATGCGCTTCCGATTGCCGCTTTTTAATTACAATTTTTATTAAGAGAGTAATTAATAGGAATTCCTTACACCTGAAAATCGCTTTGGAGAACCAAACAAGAGTTTTTTTTATCAAGTAGAGTGGTCAATTGCCAGTCCCTATAAAATAAATTATAGAAAAGTCTAGCAATTGCGAAATGGGTTAAAAAAGTACAATATTAAATCTACTAGTAATAAAATTTGATGTCGGTAATTTAAAACGCCACTAGGGCGCATCATCTTCAATAATTTACTATTTGCTAAATATTATGATTTTACGTTTACGTTTTTAAACCGTATACAATGGGACGGCGGGCGGCGAGCGACACTAGCAATCGAATATGCCTAAATCTAGGCCTAGCTGGCGGGAATTCCGCAAGCGGCTGCTGCATCTGTACACATGTTGGCATAGAAAATAGCAAACTACTGCGCTGCATCCTTAATTTTTTCGGTACTTTTAGCGCCCTCGAATTTGTAGTTGGAAATTGGTGCTTTTTCCGACGCCGACTTTGAAAATTCGTAACTTTTAATTTAGACCTCCTAGAGACGCCGAATATTTTTTATTTGCTTCCCCGCTTTGTTCTTTATAACCAAAAAAATCGGCATAGTTCAACTTTTCCCCTGGACTTTGAAAAAAAATTGCGAGTAATATGTTCAAAAAATGGGGCTAAGCGCGGTAAGTTGGGTGTACCACTTTTTGCCCCCAGTTTCCAAAAATGACTACATTTTTCTGAACTACCCTATAAAGGAATAACGTCTACATCCGGTAGCGCGTAGGGATTTTTTATTTTCGAAGGGGTTCGGAAGTTATCCCTAAATAAACTCGAAATTTTGAATTTAGGGGTTCGCGGCTCCAGTCGGGCTATTTTTTAACCGCTTTGCTATTTTAAAAGGTCAATCGAATGTGCATCTAGATCTGAAACCGCCCACGCGTAGGATTTTTTGAACTTCGATAAAAATATAGAAAAAATATTTTTTTTAAGATCGCATTTAAAAATGACGCGTTTTTGACGCGTTTCGGTCAAATCAACCCCTCAAAATCTATTTCACCCCAATGTTATATACCTTTTCTGAAAGCTTTCAACGTCTACTACACGACAAAAAAAGAATCACTTCGCTATCTCTTTCCGTTTTCAAGTAATCACCGAAAATGTAGCTAAAATAAGCAAAATCTCCGTTTGGAGCCAAAATTTCGGTCTGATATTTTTCACTTTTCACAAAATAATTATTATCTTCGAAACTATTAGGACCACCGGGACGACTGATAGCTTAAAATTCGCACCGTCACCTCCCCCACCAAATTCCGTGAAATTTGTAATTTTCGGTTTAAAATTGCGTCGTCCAGGTCCGTATTTGTACCAAAATTTTGCCAAAACTTTGGGAATTTTTTCCAAAAAAACTTTTTAACCGATTTTAACCAAAAATTATTAAAACGCGTCTATTTACGGTGTTTACCTTTGGTAAAAATTTAAAGTTGCTAACTTTTATAGTTTTCGAGAAAAACAATAAAAATCGATTTCCATGAAAAATTTCAAGGAAATTTTTTTTTCTAATTTTTTCAAAATCGACCCCGCAAATGAAAGATAATAGAAAATGGATGAAATGTAGGGGGTCACTTGCTCTCTACATCCCTCAAAAAAAAATTACACCCCAAAAACTCAAAAAAATCAAAATTTTTCTAGGTAATGTACTTTAAAAAATAATTAAATTTTAAAAAATTTAATAAGATAATATCGATAATTTTTACAAACTTATCTGTACAAATTTTTATTTCTTAATTTTAATTATTAGGCGAAATATGAATTATTCAAAATACATATTTACTCATTTATCAGAATGCCATATTTTATATAAAAATTCATATCTTTTGAACAAAAAGTCGTAGTGCCTTGAATTTTTTTTTATTTTTTTCTTATTTCTTTATACTACAACCTAAAATTATTAACTTTTAAATTTTAATTTAAAACTGTGCACCCTTGTGTAATTTCTATTTCAAAAGTCAGCACATAAAAATATTTATTTATTTAAAAACATTTAACAAAATTGAAAAATGTTAAAATTTTGAAGTCATTTAAAACATTATATTTCCAAACAGCCGGAATTAGAGATTTTGGCGGTTTTTAGGGCACGCGCCTAACACTTTACGCTCTGCAAATTTCCTTGCTGCCTGGTCTGCACAGGTGGTCCGCAGCTGTAGATAGCCGAGTTAGAGCCCACATGTTTTTTGTAAAACCTGAGTTATTTACACTATTGTTACCCTCTTCCTATTGGAGAATGGAATTCTGAAGTATCAACTCTCGGCCTTCCTTCTTTTTAGTCAAGGCCTATGAAAAATAAGCTGAATTCCATCCTTTTTTTTAATAGTGGAGCCATCTACTGTTCGAGAACGATACTAAAATACCTTTCGGCGGCACCTTAAGTGGAGAAAGTTGTAGAAATTATTCGAATACTAATAATTCGTTGACAAAAAATTGAATATCGCATCCTTCCTGCGCTATCTTGAAAATAACAAGAAAATGCGATTTTTTAATTATTTGAACTATATTTATAAAATTTGTCGAAAGGGGCCTTTCAAAGTTGAAAGTTTATACTCGATGATTAAAAATACAAAATTAACATAACATTTTTTGTTACAGATTTACATCCAAATCCCTTACCACCACAACAACAGCATACGACTCCACCAAACACTAGGCATGAACGCACTGCCTACACTTCATCTCAACTAGATGAACTGGAAAAAGAATTTCTGAACAAAAAATATATTACCCGTCTCAGTAGAATTCAACTCGCCATTAGAGTAAACCTCACTGAACACCAAATAAAAATTTGGTTCCAAAATCGTAGGATGAAGTTCAAGAAGGAACAAAATAAAGAAACAGTATCATCCCCAATTGTAAGTCCTACACTTAGCTCAAGCTTCAACTCACCAAATCCCATGAGAGCAATCAAAACCGAAAAAGCTCAACAAGCCATTGTTGAAAGGTTGCCTTCACACACTTTAGTAACACAAGTCGCTCAAGTACCTCAACAATACATTCAACAATATCCAAATCTATACCAATTCGAATTACCACAAAACTATGGTAATTTTTCCAATAATTTCTATAATAACATGCCGCAAAGTGGTTGCAAAAATTTTTTGAAACCCGAGAATGTTACTCCTCCTTCAGATCAGGAACAATTGGATGTCGTTAATGAACAATTCGATTACAACTTCGATCCTTCTATTGATGTTTCATGGTTCGGTGCTTCAAGTTTAACGAGCCTAATAAATTTGTACGCCATTGACTAGATTAATCATAGTGATTGTCTATGTATGTTCTCTAGAATTATGAGTATTAGTTATTAAGTCATGTATTAATTTTATTTTTGTGACAAATATTTCTTTATTATAATTGTTTGTACGTATATTTTGTTAAATAGACCAATTTAATGCAATTAAACTATTTGTTTTCATATAAATCTTCACAATGCTCATAAAAGTGGCACTAGTTTCGTGTACACCCGGTATAAAAGAATTCATAAAGGTGACTCATCTTTCGCTTACTCGCGGTGTAGTGGTCAGAAAAACCAATTGGACAAAAACAAAATCCAAAGCGTAATTAATTTAAAAAAGAATGATGAGTATAATATACAGTGTCCTATAAAAATCATGGAAATTTTTCACATATTAATATTGTTGCAATTTCCCAAGAAGTCGAAAAAACAGTAGTTCATAAGAAACTTTTTGTACTTAACAATTACTACGGTTACATGCAATATTGAACTCATAAATCATCAATACTTTTTAGAACTTCTTCCAACGTTGAGGTTACTGAGACCAGTCAAGCCCAGGGGCCTCAGGAGGAAATGCAGATGATTCGGCTTATATCATGACAACTCCTAAAATATCGGAACCTATTATTAAAAATATGAGGCCGTCAAAAAAAGATTCTGATAATGAAATTGTTGATCTATTAAAATATAGCATTGAACGACGAAATGCGCAAGAAGCATCGTTAGATCAAGACAAAGATAGACATTTTCTTCTTTCTCTTCTTGGAGATTTGAAACGAGTACCTGTCGAAAGTAAGATGGATGTCAAATTGGCAATAATTCAAGCAATAAAAGCAGCCAATAATCCTGTATCTACAATTAATTACAACGTCATTCCCACCCATACGGAGGGATCTTTCATCCAGTTAATTGGGGATTATAATTCAAATAATGACACCCAAAATGATAAATATATGGTACATAATTAATTGAAGGTGTGCTAAAGTTTTTTGAAGATTTATTTTTAGGTTATTATTGACTAATATTTATTAGTCTATATATACTAAAGAGGGATGTGGATTTTAAGCGGGGTTAGAATTTTAAATTTTTCCCAGCACGCTAACACTCTGAAAAAAATTATCGAAAATGGTCGATTTTTCTTGCTTTTTTTCCGGTTTTCGCCGGCCTCAACTTTGAAAAATCGCATCCCCGTCCGGTTTCAAAGGGAAGCGACGAAAATTGACCCCTTTTATTTTTACATCCTGGGGATGGACCCTGGCCGTTTTAAAGTCTCCAGGCGCGACGGTCGGGCGTCGCGGTGCCTGCACGCCGAGTGTACAAATTTAGCGTTTTCTCGGGCGGCAAAAGTGCTAAAACGGTAAGGCTTCGATTAGAAGATCGGAAGGTGAAAAAAAATCGCGGTTTCTTGATTTGCCATCTACATACCGCGCTACATCAGGAAACGAGCGCTTTTTTTGATATCTCAATTTTTTCTGTACTTTTGGCGCCATCAAATTTGTGGTTTGAAATTAGAGCTTTTTCGACGCCGACTTTGAAAATTCGTAACTTTGGATTTAGACATCCTAGAGATGCCAAATATTTTTTATTTGCCTCTCCGCTTTGTTCTTTATAACCAAAAAAATCGGCATACTTCAATTTTTCCCCTGGAATTGCGAGTAAAAAGTTCAAAAATGGTGCTAAACGCGGTAAGTTGGGAGTACCACTTTTGGCCCCCAGTTTTCAAAAATGACTATATTTTTCTGCACTACCCTATAAAGGAATAACTTTTACATCCGGTAGCGTAGGTAGGGTTCGGAAGTTATCCCTAAATAAACTCGAAATTTTGAATTTAGAAGTTGGCGGCTCCAGTCGGGCAATTTTTTAACCGATTTGCTATTTTAAAAAGTCAATCGAATGTGCACCGTGATCTGAAACCGCCCACGCGTAAGGTTTTTTAAATTTCGATAAAATAACGAAAAAATATTTTTTTTAAGATCGCATTTAAAAATGTCGCAATTTTTTACGCGTTTCACCCCCACGTTATATATCTTTTCTAAAAGCTTTCAACGTCCACTTCACGACAAAAAAAGAATCACTTCGCTGTCTCGTTCCGTTTTCGAGTAATCACCGAAAATGTAGCTAAAATAAGCAAAATCTTCGTTTGGAGCCAAAATTTCGGTCTGAAATGTTTCACTTTTCACAAAATAATTAATTTTTCGAGAAAAACAATAAAAATCGATTTCCTTGAAAAATTTCAAGCCTTAAAAATATCTAAAAAAAATTTTTTCGAATATTTTCAAAATCGACCCGCAAATAAAAGATAATAGAAAATGGATAAAATGTAGGGGGTCACTTGCCCTCTACACCCCTCAAAAAAAATTTACACCACAAAAACTCAAAAAAATCAAAATTTTTCTTGGTAATCTACTTTAAAAACTAATTAAATTTTAAAAAATTTATTAAGATAATATTGATCATTTTTACAAACTTATCTGAACAAATTTTTATTTCTTAATTTTAATTATTAAGCGAAATATGAATTTTTCAAAATACATATTTACTCATTTATCAGAATGCCATATTTTATATAAAAATTCATATCTTTTGAACAAAAAGTCGTAGAGCCTTGAATTTATTTTTTATTTTTTTCTTATTTCTTTCTACTACAACCTATAATTATTAACTTTCAAATTTTAATTTGAAACTGGGCACCCTTGTTATATACTATTTTGTTTTCAGTATTTATAGCTTTTAATTTTATTTGTTGTTCTTGAGAGTTGAGAGTTAATAAAAACAACACTCTTATTTTTTTGAAAGTCATAGGGTAAACAATATTTTAAACATGTGTTCATTTTGACATCAACCTTTTAAATATTAACCTTTGTAAACAATGTGCGTGCAAGGCGTAAAACAATCCTATACAATAATTAGTAAATATTTTTTTCTAACCTTAGGGTTATTGCCAAACGTTCTTTTGGTGTAATGCTTCTACGCATAACGGTGTCTTTTTTTAATAATTTACTTTCCAAAATAGTATGAAGCTCTTCAAACGATTCAATCGACATCCGAAAATAATTGAAAAACTTTGACAATCTTGCAATAATTCCTCAAAAAGTAAAGCAAAAGTTCCTTTGGATTGCCTTAATGATATTAAGGGATGAACCCACACAGTCCTTCCTTTCTTTTTTAATAGATGCCACACAATAATATGCTCTTCCGTGTCCATACTTCACGTATACTACGCCACTGTTGTCACAAATGAATCACCTCGCGTGTTCCGCACAAGTATCCGTTTCAGGATCCGTGTATTTTATTTCGCGATACAGTATCTCTCTATCTCATACTGTATCTGGGATACAGTATCTGACGGTATCTACGTGTGTAACCGGTCTAACTGTGTACCTGGACATCGGGAGTGCCACACAAGGAGAAACCTTTTAAAGCATTTTCGTCACTGACGTTTGCACAATCCTCACGGCGTCACCAAAGCGGTCATGTCACGTCCTTTTTTTCCGTCAAATCTAGAAGAGCATGCAACAAAGTTACCTTGTTTTGCCGCCTGTGCTTTCACAGGATTTGCATTTAACGTTGTCAAAAGTTGCGAAAATTGATCTGGAGACATTACCACGGGTTGTCGATCAGACAATTTGGTTGATTTTGTTGACTTCTCGTTAATAGCACGCACGCACTTTGTTTACTTTGTTAAATGAAAGCTCCACTTTATTGTTTTAAAAGCCCTTTAGTTGGGAAGCCAATTTTGTGAAACAAAGAACAGGCGAAAATCACCCCGACACTTTACACTTTTTATTTTAGTGATACAGAACTCTGCTGGACGTGGATTCCTGAAATCTCACACAGTGAATGTTAAATTCACCTTCTTAGAAGCGCATGCGTCAAATTCTCATCAGCGAATCCAAATTCACTTGGTCTGAACCAGGCGAATCAAGATTCACGAGTGAAAGTTTGAGCATGCGCTCGAGGAAGGTGAATTAAACTTTGGGTGCGTTCAACCGCTCTAGCGCTAGAGCAGCGCCGGCTTAGCGGTTGGCAAAAGTCACCGCTAAGTGACGGCGCTAGCTCAAGCAGTCGCCATTTTTTCTACTTATTGGTGTTCTAGCTTGGCGAATTTCTACAAATGAAACCGGGAAGTTGGTTCCTCCGTTTGGCGTGATGTTGGTTGCGAACATTTGCGGTAGACGGTTAAACTGGTAGCTCAGGTACTGGTCGTTAACACAGTAGCCAGAGACGCACTCAGGTCAATTCAAGCAAATTTTTATATCAATTTTAGTGAAGTTGATTATTTTCTGGGAGGTTGTTTTAAATGATTTATTAATTTGATGAGAGATTGTATCATTAAGTTAATAAAATATTAAATAATATCTCTATTCAAAATAAATATGTCTTTTTATTAAGATTGTGACAATAACAATAACCGATGTTTTGTTTTTACAAATCATAACTCACTGGATAGATGTCTAACATTACAGAGATGAATCCCCTCTCCGGCGGAGCCCAATTTTGGCCGTGAAGGAAATGAAAATTTTGAAAGTCGTTCCTTTTTCCCAGTGAGCTCGCTCGTGAGAAAATGTCGTATTTGGATCACAAGTGCGGAGTTTTTCTAGAAATAGTTTCATGCGTTTTGCGTGTTTTATGCCTTCGATTCATAAGTTTAGCGTTGTTACGCCGTTTAACAGAGTGACCGCTCTCCAGTTGATTTGGGAAAGAAACAATCAAACGAAGCCCCCCAACATCTCGAGGTAACGTATTCCCCATTGTCATTTGGATAAGGTTAAATCGTACTTTTCTTACAGACGCCAGTACGTTGAATCAGCCAATGATAAGTCAGATATTGTTAATATTTCACGTGAAGTATTGCAGGGTTCAGTGCTGGGTCCTTTATTTTTCATAATTTTCATTAATGACCTTCACAATTATATATCCGGAAGCAAGTTGGTATTATTTGCTGATGACACCACAGCACTCAACTCCGGACTCCGGCAATACTATTGAATCTCTACTAAATGATCTCGATTGCACATACGAATGTCTCAAAGATTGGTTTCATTATAACAAATTATCGCTTAATGATAGTAAAACCGAAAGATTAATTATCTCAACGAGAAAAAAAGACACCATAAATAATAATAGCAATCCCGTTAAACTCCTAGGATTACTTCTAGATGCTGATTTGACCTGGTCATTTCACGCGGAATATTTAGTCAGCAAACTATCTCCCACAGTATTTCTGTTTAGACAACTGTACAAAATAGTACCACAAGAGGTTCTTATTTCTGCCTACCACGATCTTTTCCATTCAATCATGACTTATGGGATAATCGTATGGGGGCACTCGCCTAGCTCCAAGAGAATTTTTGCAATTCAGAGAGCTATTGTAATGGTGATTGCGGATGCAGGTTACTGTGACGATACATCGCAAATATTTAAAACTCTAAAAATCTTAACCTTGCCAGGAGCTTACATTTAAACTGTCTGCTGCATATAAAAGAAAATATTCACGAGTATTCCTCCAGGGAACGAATTCACAATTATCAAATTGGGACTAATACTGACATTTTTACTCCGTATGACTGGCTTAATCGGACGACAACCGGAGTAAACTTTTATAGTATTAAGCTGTACAATAACTTACCACAAAATATTAAAGATCTCCCAATAAAAAGGTATAAACAAGAGATAAATAATCTATTGTTTGAAATGGCGCCATTTGACATTGATCAATTCTTAAGTTATAAACGGTTTGAGTCCGGGAAGTGACGTCAAACGGATCACCATTTTGTTAGGCGGACGGTCACAAAAAAATGAATTCTTTGACTCTACAAAGAATTCATTTTTTTGTTTATTATTAAAGTGGCTTACCGTCAGATTGAACATTGCCATTTTGTAGAGGTGATTGACTTATCAAACTTTTTGAAATAACACTAGACTTTTATCTTGTAAATTGTTTATGTAGTTGTTAAACATTAAAATTTAAATAAAAACTGTGATGTATGAGAAAATTGTAAAAATTGTAAAAAAATATTTACTAATTATTGCATAGGATTGTTTTACGCCTTGCACGCACATTGTTTACAAAGATTAATATTTAAAAGGATGATGTCAAAATCAACACATGTTTAAAATATTGTTTACCCTATGACTTTCAAAAAAATAAGGGTGTCGTTTTTATTAACTCTCAAGAACAACAAATAAAATTAATAGCTATAAATACTGAAAACAAAATAGTATATAACTTATAAATATTAGTCAATAATAACCTAAAAATAAATCTTCAAAAAACTTTAGCACACCTTCAATTAATTATGTACCACATATTTATCATTATTTGGATTATAATCCCCAATTAACTGGATGAAAGATCCTTCCGTATGGGTGGGAATGACGTTGTAATTAATTGTAGATACAGGATTATTGGCTGCTTTTATTGCTGGAATTATTGCCAATTTGACATCCATCTTGCTTTTGACAGGTACTCGTTTCAAATTTCCAAGAAGAGAAAAATTTCGTCGTTGAATGCTATATTTTAATAGATCAACAATTTCATTATCATAATCTTTTTTTGACGGCCTCATTTTTTTAATAATAGGTTCCGACATTTTAGGAGTTGTCATGATATTAGCCGAATCATCAATCTGCATTTCCTCCTAAGGCCCCTGGGCTTGACTGGTTTCAGTAACATCAACATTGGAAGACGTTGTAAAAGTATTAATGATTTATAAGTTCTTTCTACCTTGGTAAATTTTAATACTCTTTGTTTAGAGCGCTTCTCATAAAAAATTACATCGATTCGTAAAATGTGTAGGTTCTCCAACTTGCTTCTGATCCACTTTTTAAATTCTTTCTCTTGGTCCTTTCACGAGCAAAGGAATTTCTTAGGCTCTTCCATTTCTTCTGTAAATTTTTTACTGAACGAAACAAGTAAAAAATATTTTTTATTTTTTTCAGATATCTTGCAAGCGGATGCACATTTACTGATTTATATTATACCTACAAGGTTGGCGTATCAACAGCAAGTGGAATTATCCAAGAAACATGTCAACAAATTTGGAAAGTCATGAAGGCTCAAGTTATGCAAAATCCCACAAAAGAAAAATGGCTAGAAATTGAAGAAGGTTTTCGAAATAGTACAAATTTTCCGCATTGTCTAGGTACAATTGACGGCAAACACATTCGGGTTGAAAAACCAGTACATAGTGGGTCCCTATACTATAATTATAAGCATATTTTAAGCAAAAATAGCGATTCAAGCATTTTTAAAAATTCCAACTTTTTCATATATTAAAAGCTTGCACTGTGCTCCACAATTTTGTACGTCAACGAGATGGATACACATACGAAGATAAATTGTCTCAGGAAGGACTCTATGATAATAATAGTTCCGAAAATAATGTTATCAATTCTGAATCTTCGGCAAGGTCAGCGAATACTATTCGTGATTATTTTGCAGAATTCTTTACGACTACAAATGTATTCCCATGGCAAAATATTTATGCTTAACATTTTTAATTTTTTGGCAATGTTACTTGCTTGTTGTTTTTCTTAATCTAATAAAATGGAAAATAAATGGTATTTAATGTTATTTTATTGATTCGTCATCATTTCATAAAACTTTCAACACACCTCTACACAGCTCCATTTTAATTTTTAATGTAAACAATAATTTCCTCATGCATCATGGTATCTTATTTAAATTTCAATTTTTGTTAATTACCAACAAAGTTACAAGATAAAAGTTAAGTTACCTAACCTATTTTTTTCTTTTTCGCCTAGCTTAAAGAATTAATAGAACGTAATCAATTTGAGATTATAATTATTTTTACATTAAATGTTATCGGGGACAATGTAATGTTTAGAGTAAAATACAAAATGGTCGAAAAAATTATATGCGTAAGAATAAGTCTTTTTGAGGTTAAATATAATTAACAAGTATTATTTCACTGCGTCAAATAAAAATGATACGCTATGCAACTTATTCCTGTTGATACCCTATATATGCAAGTTACCTACCGTTCACCCCATTCCCACGACATGGAGATCATCGCCGATCTTACGCAGCTTCCTGCATGTGTGTGCTTAATCAGCCCTTTTAGTATTTATCTTTATTTTCTATTCCTCTATTGTAGTCTGTAGATTAGGAAAGTTATATAAGCTTTAATTATTATAATTATTGGGCAGAGTTAAGACAGAGTAAAATCAGAGTTAAATTTATACAGTAACTATTAATTTGTAACCGTTAATTTTGTTGAGAAAAATAAAATCATTTTTAAAAAAACAATTGTGCTTCGAAGTTAATTAATTGGCGCAGTCGGTAGGATACCCTGAAAACCGTCAAGAGAATATTGTTGGTTTTTTCGTTTTTACGATTAACGGGGTTGGAAATCCAAGAAGATTCCAAGGCGGAACTCGAAGCTCTCCAAACATCGAGACACTCCGAGATTCAAAACTTTGGTATGACGTTGGAGATTTGGATGCTTATGTAAGTACAAAAATTGTTTTATGAGGTTTTGCTTTTTCTCTTGATGACCGAATTAGCGGGAAATTTAAATATTAACTCTCAACCTAGTACTAGTGATTCACTTAGTGGTAGAGATCGTTCACGTTCACCTATTTCCCGACAAGACGATATGGCTTTTAAAACGGAATATTTACAAATGATTCCCGCATTTTACGGTGAATCCGAATTAGTTGCTAGATTTATTGAAATATGTGAAAAATTAGTAACTACTTTTTATGACGCACGAGTACCGGAAAATTTTCAAAATGTGTATTTAATGTCAAGTATACTTGCAAAAATTAAAGGCCAAGCAGCTGTTAATATTTCATCAAACATAATAAATTCGTGGGACGATTTGAAAACTGCAATTCTAACTTCTTATGGTGATAAAAGAGATCACTTTAGTTTAAATTTTGAAATAACAAATCTAAAACAAAATTTTAATGAGTCTCCATTTGAATTTTATAATAAATTACAAAAATTGCTAAATTTGCAAATTTCTTATATTACGACTCATAATGCAAATGCGGTTGAACGCGGTAGTTTAATCCAATTTTTCCGTGATAACGCTTTACGTGTGCTGTTGCGTGGGTTAAAAGAACCCATTGGATCGCAGATGCGAGTACAAAACCCACGAGATTTAAATGCCGCACTTAACATGCTGACTAACGATTTTCAGATAGAAAATAGAACGCAAATTCCAAGAGCACCTTATCAACCTCCTAGTACTTCAAGACAATTACCACGAAATAATAATTCGAATCATAATTTTAATTCAAATAATAATTTTAATTCAAACAGCAATTTTAATCAGCGCTCTAATAATTTTAATAATAATTTTAATCAAGGTTTTAATAGAAATAGATCAGGATTTAATCAAAGATTCAATAATTATAATAACGATTTTCGAAACAATTCCCAAAGAAATTTTAATAATACTCAGAATAATCAGAATGGTCAGCAGAACCATAATCTTCCTCGACCTACTCCTATGTCGGTTTCTACAACTAATACAGTTAGACCACAGCAAAATCAGCTATTCACTATCGATGAAAACATGCCAGATAATAGAGCTAATTTTTTAGGAATAGAATCTCCGACGATTCAATCAGATCAAGAATAGAATTTATGAGCCTGATAAATAATTCTAGTACTTTACCATATATTATCGAACCAATATTTAATCTTAAGATACTTATAGATACTGGAAGTTTCCGTTCATTTGTAAATCCTTCAATTGCAATTAAGAATTTTAAAGGAAGTATTAGAAATGATCCATTTAGTGTAGCCAGCGCACATGCCAACACTAATGGAAATCATAGTGCCGTTATACCTTTGAAATCATTGTTTAAAACGCAGTTTGCAAATAAATTAAAATTTTACTTGTTTAACTTTCATTCTAATTTTGATATTTTATTAGGGAACGATAATTTAAAAATATTAAAGGCTTGTATTGATTATGAAAAAAATATATTAAATACTCCATATGTGAAATTAACCTTAATTTTGGTAAAATTCAGGAGACAGGTACGAAGTGCATAGTACTACCTGCTCGATCTGAACAAGTTATAGCTGTAGATATTAAGAATATAAAAAATGGAGATATTATTATACCATGCCTTAAAGAAAATAGTTTAGAAATTCCTGAGTGCCTAACGACGGTACATAATAATCAAGCATATTGCACAATAATTAACCCAACTGATAAAGATGTTTCTGTTAGGTTACTAAAACCTCTTATCGTAGAATCAATCAATGAATATGATGATTTTACTGAGGAATATCCTAGTTCTAATTTAATGTCTAATAATTTAAATAAATTTGATCTTTCACAAATCCGTTCAGATCACATGAACAGTGAAGAACGAGAAGTAATTAGTCGATTAATAAAGGAATTCGCTGACATTTTCCATGTTAATGGAAATGATTTAAGTTTTACAAATCAAATAAAGCATAAAATAATTACAACGGACGAAATTCCCGTTTATACAAAAACTTATAGATATCCTGAAGTCCATCGGGACGAAGTAAATAATCAAATTCAAGAAATGCTAAAACAAAACATCATACGTCCTTCATATAGTCCATGGTCCTCACCCATTTGGGTGGTACCAAAAAAATTAGATGCGTCCGGGAAACGCAAATGGCGCGTTGTTATTGATTATCGGAAACTTAATGAGAAAACCGTGGGGGATCGTTATCCATTGCCTAACATTACCGATTTGTTGGATAAGCTGGGTCGCTGTCACTATTTTACAACTTTGGATCTCGCATCTGGATTTCATCAAATTGAGATTGATGAAAGTGATACTCAGAAAACTGCGTTCAATACTCAAAATGGTCATTACGAATTTTTGCGTATGCCTTTTGGCTCCAAAAACGCTCCAGCCACTTTCCAAAGGGTAATGGATAATATCTTGCGTGGAATTCAAAACGATAAGTGTTTAGTTTATATGGACGATATTATTGTTTTTAGCACTAGCTTGCAAGAGCACATCCAAAATTTAAGGGAAGTTTTTAAGAGATTACGCCAGTCAAATTTTATGATTCAAATAGATAAGTCGGAATTTCTAAAAAAAGAGGTTGCTTATCTAGGGCATATTGTGACTCCCGAGGGTGTTCGTCCTAATCCCGACAAGATAACTGCTATCCAAAATTATCCAATTCCGAAAACCACAAAGCAAATCAAAGGATTCCTGGGATTGTTAGGTTACTATCGTAAATTTATAAAGGATTTTGCTAATCTAACCAAACCGCTAACTAAATGTTTGAAAAAGAATGCAGTTATAAATATTGAAAATCAAGAATATATTAATTGTTTTAATCTATGCAAAAATTTATTAACTAATGAACCCTTGCTGCAATATCCAGATTTTTCTAGACCCTTTGTTCTAACAACGGATGCTAGTCAGTTTGCAATTGGCGCCGTATTATCACAGGGGAAGGTTTGTTCGGATCTACCTATAGCCTATGCGAGTAGGACTTTGAATACTTCGGAGACTAATTATTCTACGATAGAAAAAGAGCTCCTTGCTATAATTTGGGCAGTTAAATATTTTAGGCCGTACTTGTTTGGTAGAACTTTTCAAATTGTAACTGATCATAAACCTCTTCAGTGGCTTATGTCAGTTAAAGAACCTAATTCTAAATTAATTCGATGGCGGTTAAAACTTTCAGAATATAATTATACAATTGTTTATAAAAAAGGGATTTTAAATAAAAACGCAGATGCTCTTTCGCGAATTGATATAAATGTTCACGACGATCACAATGATCTAATAGATGTAGATGAATTTTTAAATGACTTTTTAAAAGAATCAGGAAATCAAAATACCAAAAAATATAGTGAATCCTTAATAGTTGAGGCCGGATGTACAAGCGATCAAGGTGAAATAATTCAGGAAGCCGAAAATGAAGTTAATGAAAATAATGATGACGGAATTACGGTTCATTCAAATATAGAGAATCCCATATTTGGAATTCCCATCTTAGAAAAACCAGTTAATTTTGGTAATAACCAAATAATAATATCCGAAATTGAATTTTCCACAAAATCCAAATCACGACTAAATTTGAATGAGATTAAATTGTTTAATGGTAAGAAAATGAGGTTTACTGTTAAATTTGCAAAAGTAAATTTTGAGAATGAAGTTATTAAGTTTATGAAAGATTATATAGTCCCTAAAGTAAAGTACCATTTATATTTCGAATCTCCAATTTATGAAAAGTTTAGTACAGTTTTACAGAAACACTTTAAAAATTCGCATATAAATTTTGTACGTTGTACACAAAAACTATTAGATATTGAGGACGATAATGAAGTAATTAATATAATTAAATCATATCACGAAGGAATAACAAATCATCGAGGTATAGATGAAGTTGACGCTGAATTAAAACGGAAGTATTACTGGGTTGATATGAGAAGAACTATTCAAAATTTTATTAATCAATGCGAAACATGTTTGGTGTGTAAATACGAGAGACGTCCCTTGAAATTAAAATACAATATTACTCCAACTGCAACTAAACCATTCGAAATATTATTTATCGATAGTATTGCCTTAGAAGGAGCTAAGTTTTTAACTTAAGTTGACTCATTTTCGAAATATACCCAGTTATATAGATTAAATTCGTATCAAGCAATCGAAATCGCTAATAATTTAATTAAGTACTTTTCCCATCATGGGATTCCCAATCAAATAATAGCTGATAATCACTTAGAATTTAAGAACTCTGTCATTAAGGAATTATTAGAATTACATAAAATAAATTTGCATTTCATTAGTTCACAACATCCGGATTCCAATGGAATAATCGAACGAGTTCATTCCACGATTATAGATCATATTAGATTACTTAATAATCGTGAAATCTTTAAAAAAGAAACAATTGAAAATAAAGAAAATTATGCAGTCCTTGCATACAATAATTCAATTCACTCGGTAACTAAATTAAAACCATGTGAGATAATTTCTGGACATTTTAGTGAATCTAAGACCCGTTTAATGTTGATATTCAAGCACAGTTAGTAAATAATTATATAATAAATCATAGGGATTAATTAAAAATAATGTACAATGAAATTAATGAAAGAATTCAAACTAATAAGGAAAATGTAATTAATAAAAGGAACGAAACTAGAGAAGACTTGCCAGAAATACCACAAGAAATATTCGTGCAAAATAAACAAAAACAATCTAAACAAAAAATAAATTTAAAAAACAAAATCTGGAAATAATTAATCCCAATTTAAAAACTGCTCAAATTGTTACTAAACATCATAATACTGTTGATAAAATCCATTTGTCAGATATTAAGAGACCTCGCGTTAAAAATCAAAAAATAAAGAAGCCCCCTAAAGGACTTAAAAAATCTTTAAACTTTGAAAGTTTTGAAACTTGTCTTGGCAATTCGAACATTTCTTTTAGCTCAAATATAACTGAGGTTCATGATAATTTATTCTGTGCCCCTGCTGATTTTTCACTCGCTCACTGCGTGAGTAAGGATTTGCATATGGGTGCAGGCATAGCTCTAGATTTTAAACAGAGATTTGGACAGGTGAAACTTTTGAAGGCACAAAATGCTTCATTACATTCCTTGTGTTTTGTTCATGATCAGAATAGATATGTAATTTATTTAATCACAAAACTCAGATATTATGATAAACCTACTCACGAAGATCTATTTAAAACACTAACTAATTTAAAACACTTTTGTAAAAATAAAAATATAACTAAATTAGCAATTCCAAAATTGGGATGTGGTCTGGACAATTTGGATTATGAAATAGTAAAATCAATGATCTATTATCTGTTTAATGATTTGGCTGTAACAATTCATATCTATTTAGGAATACCTTTAAGTGATAACTCCATTTCAGGTCCCTCATGGGAGCAGTAACCCAAGCGGTGGAAATTATAAATCTAACAGAAAACTTGGGGATTCTTCCGATCAACTTAGGTGCAGCAAAGTTGCAAAGAACTGAACATACGCTTGTTCACTATTATAATCTAGAACCCTTATATATAGAAATTAAGAAATTAAATGTGCAAAGTGAATTCTTAATAAAGGTAGTTAAGAATACTTCAAAATTCACTAGGGATTTTGGAAATTATAATAAAATATTAAATTATACAAAAAACTCTATTAATGATAAAATTAATAGTATATCCTTACGGGCGCATATAAATAACAAAAGAATGAAAAGAGGTTTGGTCGATGGTCTTGGAACCGTTATTAAAATGATAACCGGGAATCTAGATTCAAATGATGGAGAAAAATATAATAAGATACTGAATCATTTGCAGGAAAATGAGAATAATATAAGAAATCAATTACAAATGGGATATAGCGTAACTACAGAATTAATCAAAAAATTTAATGAAACTTTACAAAATATTGAACACAATGAATTGGTCCTAAGGTCTAAAATTATGCAAGTATCCGTGGTACTAAAAGGTCAAATTGAAATTCAGAATGTATTATTTGCTAAGGATTTATATTATCAACTTATTAGCCTTTACAATGCCATTTTGAACATTTTCGAGACTATTGAAAATTCATTATTGTTTTGTAATCTGGGAATACTCTCAAATGTTATTAAACCTGAAGATTTATTTTCGGAACTAGTGAAAATTTTGACTCATTATAACTATCAGCTACTATTAGATTTAAAAATTGAAAATATTATGGATTAAGAATCAATCATAAAAGTAAATTGCAACGTTGAGCCAAACAAAATTACTTACTTTCTTTCGGTACCTATCAATTATGAAAAAACTTTTGAACTTTATTACCTAACTCCTATTCCAACTAAACACGGGTTCAATTATGCTACAATTATCCCAAATATTCGGTATTTATTAAAATCAGGAGATGAAGTTTTGCCTCTAAATCAATTATGTACAAAGAGCCCTAAATCTTTCCAATGCTCTTCGAATCTGCTTACAAACCATCCAGCAGATTGTGAAAAACGTATTCTACTATCCGGAGATGCAAGCAAATGCCAATACACTATTGATCATATCAAAGACAATCATTTGGAGTTATTACAATTAATCAATCAATACTTAATTGTATTTCCTCGGTTAGAAGAAGTTAAACTTGAATGCCAGAAGGAAGTTCAGACGAAGCACTTAATCGGAATCTATCTTGTAAAACAAGGAAAATGCAACTTATATTTTCGAAATAAATTTATTAATTACCAAGAAGGCACTTATGGTACGCCAACAATAATTGAAAGTAGCGTTCTTCAAATGACTAACTCAACGTTTAATGCTTTGGAAATTAATCTTAAAAAATTAAACTTAGAAGATATTCCTGTGGTTCAGCAGCTACCCATTGTCCCAAGAACCTCAACGCTTCTAGTACCAAGCATTTGGACTTCTATGTTGTATTTGGTAATCTGTGGAATTTTGGGTTATTTCGGACTTCAATGGTTTAGAAGACGACAACAACCAGCATCAAGTCCTTCACCAGGTCCAGCAGCACTTCTGTCTCTCCCAAGAGATGCCAGAATCTAAGGGGGGAGGAGTTACCTACCGTTCACCCCATTCCCACGACATGGAGATCGTCGCCGATCTTACGCAGATTCATGCATGTGTGTGCTTAATCAGCCCTTTTAGTATTTATCTTTATTTTCTATTCCTCTATTGTAGTCTGTAGATTAGGAAAGTTGTATAAGCTTTAATTATTATAATTATTGGGCAGAGTTAAGACAGAGTAAAATCAGAGTTAAATTTATACAGTAACTATTAATTTGTAACCGTTAATTTTGTTGAGAAAAATAAAATCATTTTTAAAAAAACCATTGTGCTTCGAAGTTAATTAATTTGCATAAGAAGGAATAATAAATTCATTAAAACCGAAATAATTGATTTGGAAGTCTCGAATAAAAATCGAAATATGTATATGTTTCTATTTTAAAAAAGAATGTTGTTCTGAAAATTACCTTCAAAACAAATTTAATATAAAAACAGAAATACGTGTTTTAATGGATACATAAGTTTTACCATACTCGTTTTGTTCATCAAGAGGCATCTCATCAGGCCCGGATACGACCGGCGGGACACCGAGACATTCCCGGTGGGCCGCCGCTGCATTAGGGCCGGCGGCCGCAGTTTACAATTTTTTTTTGCTCGGAATATTTGATTTTTTTAAACGTCATCTGAATAAGTGTAACAATGCAAAGCATTGGACATTTAACCGAATCTGTAACTTTATTAATAACAAAAATACCCATGTGAAGTAACTCAGATTGGGACACCCTGTATAAAAATGTCTTGCATCTATCATTATTTTAAGACACTTAAATCCAAATTAAAACCATTCACCACGTTTACATGCAGTTTTATAAACGTATTTAAAACGATATCTTCGACTTTGAGTGGTGTGCCAAAAAAATCTTTAAATAAGAAGTAACCATATTGTTTTCAATCCGATTTCAATATTGCATGTAACCGTAGTAATTGTTAAGTACAAAAAGTTTCTCATGAACTACTATTTTTTCGACTTCTTAGGAAATTGCAACAATATTAATATGTGAAAAATTTCCATGATTTTTATAGGACAATGTATATTATACTCATCATTCTTTTTTAAATTAATTACGCTTTGGATTTTGTTTTTGTCCAATTGGTTTTTTTGACCACTACACCGCGAGTAAGCGAAAGATGAGTCACCTTTATGAATTCTTTTATACCGGGTGTACACGAAACTAGTGCCACTTTTAAGAGCATTGTGAAGATTTATATGAAAACAAATAGTTTAATTGCATTAAACTGGTCTATTTAACAAAATATACGTACAAACAATTATAATAAAGTAATATTTGTCACAAAAATAAAATTAAAACATGACTTAATAACTAATACTTATAATTCTAGAGAATATACATAGACAATCACTCTGATTAATCTAGTCAATGGCGTACAAATTTATTAGGCTCGTTAAACTTGAAGCACCGAACCATGAAACATCAATAGAAGGATCGAAGTTGTAATCGAATTGTTCATTAACGACATCCAATTGTTCCTGATCTGAAGGAGGAGTAACATTCTCGGGTTTCAAAAAATTCTTGGAAAAATTACCGTAGTTTTGTGGTAATTCGTATTGGTATAGATTTGGGTTGTAATTCGAAGTTGTTGCGGTTGATATTTGTTGAATGTATTGTTGAGGTACTTGAGCGACTTGTGTTACTGAAGTGTGTGATGGCAACCTTTCAACAATGGCTTGTTGAGCTTTTTCGGTTTTGATTGCTCTCATGGGATTTGGTGAGTTGGAGCTTAAGCTAAGTGTAGGGCTTACAATTGGGGATGATACTGTTTCTTTATTTTGTTCCTTCTTGGACTTCATCCTACGATTTTGGAACCAAATTTTTATTTGGTGTTCAGTGAGGTTTACTCTATTGGCGAGTTGAATTCTACTGAGACGGGTAATATATTTATTGTTCAGAAATTCTTTTTCCAGTTCATCTAGTTGAGATGAAGTGTAGGCAGTGCGTTCATGCCTAGTGTTTGGTGGAGTCGTAGGCTGTTGTTGTGGTGGTAAGAGATTTGGCTGTAAATCTGTAACAAAAAATGTTATGTTAATTTTGTATTATTTAATCATCGAGTATAAACTTTCAACTTTGAAAGGCCCCTTTCGACAAATTTTATAAATATAGTTCAAATAATTAAAAAATCGCAATTTCTTGTTATTTTCAAGATAGCGCAGGAAGGATGCGATATTCAATTTTTTGTCATTTTGTATTCGAACAAAATAACTTCAAATGGGACACCCTGTATAAAAAAATCTGAACGGAAACGTGGGGCACCTTATATTTTTGGATAAAGGTTTAGTTTACCTCAGTAACTTTTATTGGGACACCCTGTATAATGGATTGGTTAAATTTATAAAACTTGCTGTAAATAGAAACTTACCTTCGAATCTCATTATTGGTTGATAATTTGCACTTGTTGGTGGGGCCAAATTATTTGTAAATTGTTGTTGCTTAGGCTCCACGTATTTGTGTAGATTATTCTGATTTATCTGAAAATTAGAAAAATTGATGTATTGAAATATTTTTAATAAAAAAATTAGAAAATGTGACTCTACTGATTCAAGATATTCATATAATTTAATATATAATATACCTAAATCATCAACATTTAATGAGAATTGAGGTTTTTGGAAAAATATACCTAACTCAAGCATTTATAAATAAATAAAAAAAAATAGTGAATTTTTCTAATAAAATTATTGAAAAGTAATTCTTTGATTGACATCGTCTTGCACTTCAAAGAATTTTTCCAACTCAGCGATGAAATCATCCAATGAACTGAAAACAATAATAAAAATTAGTTTAAATCAAAAAATCTAATAAAGCAAAATAATTGGAAATTTTCATAGAAATATTGTAAATATACGAAATAAAATAAACTTCACTCGTGTTGGTTAAATGTAGAATAACTTGTAATCAAAATATGGGTAAAGTTAAAATTTTGGGGATGAAGACTTCTTACTTCTTTCAAAGATCAGTTAAGAATGTTAGCAGTTGATAATATTGTTGTCTATTTAAGCATAGCCAAGATTAATTTTTAAGCCCCTCCCTTCATCCTTCATTAAAGGGATACTCATTACTAGATATTATACCTGGAAACCCTAAGCGTAATTACAATAAATTTTAATATTTAAAATTTATAATTTGCAAAATAATATGTTTTAATTTATAAATATATGCGATATAATTTCAGGCCATGACGTAAAAAAATTAAAAAACATTTACAAAACAGCGAAGTTGGCAGTAATTTTTGCTATAAAATTTAGAATTTTGAATCTCTTCGATCTGCGATGACAAAATTTTGATTTGATTTTGATTTCTTGGAACTAGAGACAAATTAAGCCAAGAAGGTTATGCGGATTTTAGAAAATTTTGAAATATTTAATTAAATCCTACTATTCTTGTAAAGTCAGCTATTATTGAGTAGTAAAATTGTAACAGTTTCTTCTTCCATCTGAATTTTTATTATTGCATTTCTTAAAAATGATAATGTATAAAATATTGAAAATTCATATAGATGACGTCCCGATGTTAAATTCATAAGGATTTTGATGGTATTGGGACATACAAGAAGCAACTCTATTACTTCATTTATTCTGCGATTAGTTTCGAGCCTGTTTTTGGCTCTTTTTCAAGCTATAGATATGTATAAACAGAAATAATTATGTTACAATAAAGAACTTTTTAACGTAATCAATTAATTTTTCTTATTAATCTTACTTAGATTAAAACATAAAATAATATGTAATTGTTGATAATAAAATAATATGTAATTGTTGATATCATGTTTTGATCTTGATATTTTCTAGATTCCATATTTGCTAAGCAAAACTATTATTCAAATTAAACCCAGGTAATGCCTTAATACTAATACCTAAAGAGAATAATGGGGATTAGCATAGATGATCTAATCATTACTACTTACAGTTCAGGTACTCACCCCACCACCCACCAAGACCCAAGGACTTTTAACCCCACCATCTAATACTTCCCAATTTTGTATAAATAGGAAAGTTTTCTTATTTTAAAATTATTGCACAAATTATTTTCATATTAGTCAGTTGAGTATTTTCAACAGTATCCAAAACAAGAAAATGAGTTTTAAAAATCATAGGAATCATCCATATCGTCACCCAAATCTTCAAACAAGGTTTCATCATTTAGAATTAAATCTGATTCTGTTGATGCAATTCTTAATCCTGACAACTGGCCTAAGAATGTTCGAATCAAGGAGTTTGTTTTTCGTCGTCCGTTTGGGGGTGTGAGGAGTTCGAGTGTGGTTGAAACGGGTGATGTAAATTTTCCAATGGGCGAACACTCAATTCCGCCAACCTAAAGTCTTCTCTAAAGATTCTTTATCTTTTGATATAAAAAAAATATTAATGACGTCACTGGTGCTTTAACAATGACGTCATCGGCGATTTTTTTAAATGGAAGCCCCCACTTTTTTTACTCATTATCGATAGAAATTCATGTCACTTAAACAATGATATAAAAAACAATTAAATTTTTAAACAAATTTTTGAATAAAAAATCTTTTTAATTCGAAAAATCGAAAAATCGAAAAATCCGAAAAATCGAAATGCCGCGACAGGTCGATTTTAACTTTCAGGGGGACATCTTTTTACAATGAAATAAGAGTTGTCATTACAACCCCCTTCCCTACGGAGCCACCCTTTTAATTTTTTTAAATGGGAATAGGGGTCGAGTGATACATCATTTGAATGCATTTTTTACCTTAATAATGGCAGTCATAATTTTTTTGGCAACTTTTTGATTCCTAACCTAGCTAAAAATTAAAAAATAGTATTTAATAATGGTATTATTTATGTACTTTTAAATCACATTTGGATAAAGTTTTAAGTTTTGACCATGAAACAAGTCATTTAACTTAACAAAAGCTAATAATTTATAACTATTGAAAAGAAATCAGTTACACCATTTTTTTATAATTTTCTTTGTTATAAATTACACTTTCCTTTTCTCTTTTATCGTGTCCTGTAAATGACTAAATTAAAATAGAGCCAAAACAAGTTATATTTTTATTTTCAGTATAAAAAGACCTTTAAAATGATGTGTCACTCGACCCCCATTCCCATTTAAAATAATGATGTAGGGGGTTGCAAAGACAACTTTAATTTCATTGTAAATAGACGTCCCTCTAAAAATAAAAATTGACCCCTCACGGCATATTTAAATTAAATTATTTTTTTGAGTGTTATTTAGGGTGGCTCCTTTTAAAATGAACACCCTATATACAGGGTGTTTCGGAACAAGTGTCGAATAATCTAGGAATGGGGTCGACCAATTTTAAGACAAAAAGTAAGAATTTTTAAATGTCTTCAAAATCAAATAAAATTATTTTATTTCTGTGCAAAATTATATAAAATTAGGAATGTTTTGAAGAATACAAGTATAATTAGGAGTCTGAAAAAAAACTAAAAAAAATATTAAAGAAATTGAAAAAAATGAGTAAACTTCAATGGCCTGCATTTCCGAAATGGAGCATTTTAGCACAAAAAATTATTCTTACTTTATGTCTTAAAATTGGTCCAAAAACCCATTCGTAGATTATTCGACTCTTGTTCAGAAACACCCTGTATATTACATTTTTGATTATTTTATATTATATTTTTTCCATGTTCTAGGTGCAATTTTTTTATTGTATTTCCAAATTTGATCCTGGGAATGTGAAAAACGTTATTATCAATGTATTTAATAACTTGTATGGGAGAAGGCACACATTTTTTTTGAAAATTCAAGGCATTCAATAAGTAGTTTCGTTTTTCGTTCCATTTTTCTGTTTTTCCTTTTGATTTCTTGTTGGTATTTCAATTTTTTTGTACTTTTTTCAATAGCTTTCTCCATTTGTTCTTACTTTCATCGACTGCAATCATGCACAATGCACATATCTTTTTTGATTTTGTAATTATTGTCAAAATGTATTGTAATATACATTTACCTAATCTTTTTGTGACAACTGAAGTAAATTAATTAAAAGTTAATTTTTTAATAAGTAAGTGGGTGTTCTATAATGAATATAGAATAAAAGTAGGGCTTTAATAGTATATCAAGTTGCTTATACTATTTTTTATAATTTGCGCAAAAATTAAATAAATTTGGAAATTATTCGACGTACAAATATTTCTTTATTTTTTTAGCAGTTGGTGACAATGATTTCTTATTGAATCGTTGTTATAACAACAGAAAACATAGAAGTCTTAACAGTGACAGTTTAATTTAAGGTTTCAGTTTTTAGATTTTAAGTTGCAGATTTTTAGTGTAAAACTAGTGATAAGGTATCGTGTATCCTACCAGATATTCCGAAAAGCCCACAATTTTTGATAAATCTTTTCATATCTTCACAAAAATTAATACCACATATTTGACTTTCCTTATTTGACAGGTAAATTTAAAGATTATTTGATTTAATTTTTTGTTGGAAATTAATAATTTAAAAGGAGTGAGGAATTATTCTGTATCCTATCAAAAATTTAGGAGACATAAAAACATATAGACCGGGAGCTCGCGACATTTTTGGTCTCCGATTTCATACAGCATGCCTTTTGGAGGAGAGAATATTTACCCTATAAGAACAAAAAGAAGCGGGTACTAAACCCCCGCACGCTTTCCGATCATATGGAAAATTGCATTTCCATTTTCACAAAAATTTGGTGTTTTTCTCCGATTTAATATTGCATGCCCTTTTAGCAAAAGATAGTAAGATAAATTTAAGTCTTGAAAATTATAGACATGCGATTCCCAAAGGACCTTGAAGCTTTTAACCTAAGTGCTTTGATTGCAATTTTTGAGTAACTGAAACTGCTAAACGTTTCCCAAAAATCTAGATATTTTTAAACCTTCTAAAGCTACTTTTAGAAACTGCACATTTGAGATCAAGAACTTCATTGAAGAAAAATGATTTGCAGGAAAAACACCAGAAAATGTCTAAGCTAACAAAGCGATTTCTCGTTTCAATACCTTTAACCTTTAAAATGAACCCATTAAAAGTTTCAGTCGTGGAAGAGGAAAAGCTCCTAACACCTTCCCAATGTATTTTTATTATTTTTTACAAATTATTAAATTTTCAAAAAACCTCTTTAGCTTTGAACTAGCAGTTTTAATAAAACCGGTGCAAGTGCATTTTTGGGGCAAGAGCACTCTCGGCCTATTGATGTTTTCCTCTGATTTAATATTGCTTGCCCTTTTACCAAAAGATAGTTAAAATAAATTTAAGTCTTGAAAATCGTAGGCCCCTCGTTGTAATTTAGGAAAAGTTATGTGGAATGACACTGAAGTTTGGTGAAAATTTTAAACTTCAGTATCATTCCACAAAACTTTTCCAAAATTTTTCACCCTTAAGCCAACGAGGGCCGCATGCCAATTTTTTTATGGGGGTTTTATGACATAAACTTTAATTCTTTCCATTGGCATGCATTATGAAAACGCGGAAAATCATATTCTTTTTATTACAAAATCACATGACCATTTGACCCTTTGGGACCGTGCGAATCGCATGCCTATAATTTTCAAGACTTAAATTTATTTTAACTATCTTTTGCTAAAAGGGCATGCAATATTAAATCAGAGAAAAACACCAATTTTTTGTGAAAATGGAAATGCAATTTTTCATATGATCGGAAAGCGTGCGGGGGTTTAGTACCCGCTTTTCTTTGTTCTTATGGGGTAAATATTCTCTCCTCCAAAAGGCATGCTGTATGGTATGAAATCGGAGACCAAAAAATGTCGCGAGCTCCCGGTCTAATAGCAAGTACTTTAAATTTACTTACGATAATTGTTACCGTTTCGCGAAATCCCATTAACTCACGGTAATTGCTCTGCGGGAGTTTTCCGAAAGTTTATCGTTGGGAAAAACACCCGCCACCTAAGAGGATTACAAAAGTGTTAAAGGACGCAAGCCCATGACGCTAAGTAGGATCTGACTACCTGTGACTACCTGCCACTCGAAGGATTACGCAATAGATCACACTTTTTCCAGAGGCAGATTATTTAAACGGCTGTGGTTTAAACAATGGGACTTTAAGGATAATATTGGTCGCCCAAAAAATCAGATAGATTTTTTACGACAAGGCGATATATTTGACGCGACGCAAAACCGAGGTTTTTATCGCATCTGGTTTTCTGCACGGTCTCAACGGCTGAAGATGCCGGAAGTCACCATTACGGCCATGTTGAAGTTTGGAACTTTCTCTAAGGAACGCATGCCACAGAAAAGTGTCCCACATCTGGTTACCACCCGTTTACACCCCTAAACTGCAGCGCCTAACCGGCTTTTCGTAAAAACGCCGAAAAGGACAATGTGCACGTACAGCTAGGGACGAGGCCATAAGGAAAAAACCCACATTCCATCGACCATCTTGCCGTAAACCAAAAAATAGTCTCGAACCCCCAATAAAGTTTCTAAAACGCGAATTAATAGTGGTGGGGACAGGAGCATAAATAGTCAGACATTCCAACAGGACGCTCTCTTCCTTTTTTATCTCGATTTAAGCTTGACCGACGTGCTAAGTGCAATCGTCGCCAAGCCCTCCGAGTTCTATTTGTTTTTCCGCTCTTCGCGACGCTGACAGTGTGGCGAATAGTGGTTCCTGTGTTACCAGCATTCTGCGTATTTCAAACATTCTACCGCTCCGCACCCAAGACCGAGAACTAATGAGAACTACCTGTGCCGTGTGCTAAGTCACTTTAACAGGTGAGTAATAGGTATTAGCCCTTAATGAGTGGAGCAGTACTACCTACCTGCAAGACCGCAAGGCACCGGAAACTTCCAGAGTCAAACCGTAAGTTTTTGAACCGATTAAGTGTGCACCTGAGTACAGGTGATTAGCTCTGTGTCGAAACTTCCTGCGCGTTCGACTCGGACCTAACAGTGTGGTATTAGCGGCGTTGAAATGACTACAGAAGAACAAGTCTGCAAGTTCCGGGGCTCCACTTGACCGTTCGCTCGCGACGGCAACGTCCTCTTTAAAAACATAAACTGACACTACGCTCGACATTGTCTTGGATCCAAACCAGCCTTGTACTTATAGAGGCATCGTCCAAGACGCATAATGCAGCGTACATACCCCTTCCGGGGTGACATAATCAATACCACAAATTTGACAGAGCAATGCTACCAACTTCGTAAGCGGGTCCTATAATGAGCGCGCTATGGCCCATTATGAAACCGCTTGCGGTGTCTTAAGAGTAATATTATAGACGCAAATTATAAAAATAAATTTATCAAATTATTGGTGACAATTTCTTTTCATTCTTTTTACGAGTTAAAAAAGAATTTGTCACTTTGTTTTTATTATTTGTTTTTATATTTACGCGTTAGGTATGTACCAAATATAATTTATTTTTTTTTATGATTGTACAATTCTGAAATGAATCAATTTTGTAAATATATTTATTTGTAATTGTTTCACCTTCGCTTAAAATTTTATGGTAGCAAACTTCCGATAATATAAATACATATCTCCCTACCTGGTCTTACGAATTCGGGAGCTAAATAGCACAGGAATTTTATAAAATAGAAACAAATAGAAAATCGTTCTTAACATATACATATCAGATCTGGAAGAAGTATTGAGGAATAAAAAAGTTACAGCACGTTTTATGTTATTTAAAAAAACGTGCATTTTTGCATAAGCTCCATTGCAAAATATGTGTTAAGACCAAAAATCGCAGTTTGCATGAGTTTGTTAAACCTTAATTTTACTTAAGGGATCATTGTGGTTTAGATGCTCATAAAAGGGCTATTTTTTCATAAAAATAGATAAATCAATGCCTATCGCTTGACCTTCAACTTGTTTTTTAAGATCATGGTAATATTCCTAAGTAATGCGTACCAAAGAACCGTACAACTTTTATCAGAAACGTTTTTCTAAAAAATGTTTCATTTTGGAAATAAATCGGCGTTGTCGAACTTTCTATATTGAAAATATAAACTCTTGTATTTTTCAAAATATTTACTTGGGTGGTTGCTGTTTAAAAATATTCTTACAGCAGGTTCACAATAAAAACATTTAAAAAAAATTAAAATGACGACTTTATTTTTAACATTAACAATTTAATACAATTTCTACAATTATGAATAATATTATTACCATCACAGGCTAGTTATTATATAAAACATTTAATTCACATGCATTACATTTATTTTACAAAATTCCGGGGAGGTACAACTATCCCCCGAAGCGGGCTTTTATTAATTGCAAAGCTTTCAAACATTTTTTCATTAAAGGCGCTTTCTTTTTCTTACTTGCGGCTTCTTTTTTCGCTTGTCTTTCAGCTTCCTTCGAAGTTTTAGCTTCTTTTCTTGCTACGCGGTTCGCTTCTTTTCTTACTTCATGTTCAGCATCTTTTTTTGGTTCACGTTCAGCTTCCCTTTCGGCTTCTTTTTCCAGTGCTTTTCCTGCTTCTCTTTCAGATTCTTTCCTGCTTACCCTTTCTTTTTGAAGTGAAGAACTTTTATAATCATCCTTATTTTCATGCCCTTTACCTAATTTATCCCCTGAGGAGCTGTATTCGTTTTTATGTTCACTACTCTCAGATTTTTTTCGTTTTTGACTTCCTTTTTGTTGGATGTAAGATTTTTCTTCCTCGTCCTTACTTGATGAACCACATTTTTTGCGCTTTCTGGAAGTATTTTCATTATCATCCTCGTGACTTGATTTTTCTTCTGTAAAATTTATGACATTTTTATGATTTTCAACAAAAAAATGGTAAAAAATAAAAAAATTACGTCGTTTCAATCAAAAGTTTTGGATTTTTGGGTGAAACCGAACTTAAAATATTCACAAACCTGATTCTTTTGTATTAGTTTCTTCTACTTGAGACGACACCATCGACTTCCACTTGTTGACAAGACTTGTTGCAATATCTCCCACAGGACTATCAATTGTTCGCAGAGAATTTACAGTCCAACCAACTAGTGTTGCTTCTAAATGAGATACTTGAATTGGTAATGAGTTTAAACGCCCAATACAATGTAACATCTGAAATAAATTCATTTATTTTAATAATATTACCGTATAAAATTTTATATACGAAATAAAAATAGGTATTTTTGGATTTAATTAACTAAAATGATATTTTACTTACTTTCGCTTCTTCATTTTTCCTCTGATAACGTTCCAGATTATTTTGGAAATGGTGAATGGCCTCAATCAAACTTTGCGAAGGACTCATTGTACACAAATAAAATTCACTCTGATTTTTGATCTGTTGAAGAAAATTAGTTTTACTGTTTCCAAAAGAAAAATGTTTCCAGTTTTCACCTTTTCAATGTTCACCACTTTGGATTTGATGGCAGGCACGTTCAGTAATTTTATCACTGAAGAACTAATCGCACTTTTTTATATACCGCGTGTTCAAAAGAAATTATTTAAACTCGGAATGTCGCTGCTAGCAGACTTGCAGACTAATGACTGATCTAAGTCATGATCTAAGTACGTACAACTTACTAATTTATACTAAACCTATACCTGTTTAATCGCAGGTAAAAAAATAAGTGGAAGGGATGACCGCTTTTATATGAAGTTGATTATTGAATATTAAAAGGATATACATATATTAAAACTTGACAATGGACAAGGGATTATAACGAAATATTTCGGGTAGTTAATTGTAATTATATGAGGTAGGTAAAACCTTCATAATTATAAAAATTTGTTCGCATAGTTTAGCTACATTTCTGACAATTTTTAAGTTTGAACCGTTTTAACGATCAATCAAAAAATACCAGAAATATAAATCTTTTTAATAGGGTAATAAAACAACGTCTTAAAACCAACCTCAGTTACTTATATTTAATATCTAATGCATTTCGAGGATATGATTCCTCATCTTCAGAGATACATTTTATTTATTAAACATCTACAAATAAATAGAAAAAACTAATATTAAAAAACACATATAAGGTGTAAGGAAATACTTACAGAACCTATTAGATGTACAAATTTTCAGATAAGTGGAGGTTCACACATTGGACGCATCAAATTCTTATTATTTTATTTCATTTTTGTAAGGCTCTCTTGACTGTATAACTATCAAAAACCATTTTTATTCCTGTTACTTAACGTAAGTATGTATTGGAAAGCGTTGACCAACTTAGGGTGTAACGCACAGACGTATCGGATAGCGTCTACCAACTTAGGGTGTAACATAAAGACGTAATGGGTAGCGTCATCCAACTTGGGGTATAACACAAAGACGTATTGGAAAACGTCGACCAGCTTGGGGTATGACACAAATAAACGTATTGGAAAGCGTCAACCAACTCAGGGTATCACGCATAAACGTGTTAGAAGGCGTCAACCAACTTGGGTAAAAAATCCTAAACGTATTGGAACGCGTCACCAACTTAGGGTGTAACGCAAAATAACTTTTGTGAATCCCTCGTCTTCATTTTTTAGGTGGATAACGCATCCGAACTTTGCGTAAAAATTATTTATCCTATTGTAAAATTGAACCAATACTGAAATTAAATTTTGATAACGAAACTTGAAAGAGAAAGAGAAAAAATGTGCTTACTCTAGGTTAATTAGCCTCACTCCAATTAATATTGACTGGGTTGGAGTTCCTGAATTCTTTTGTCAAAGATATAAAAATAACATTTAAGAAACACTTAAAAACGAAACTGATGACAACAGATTAAAACTTATAAATTAAAAACAACATACTTGGTCAATCGACCATTTTGAACTGCGAACTGTCAAACAACATATTGTAGGAACTTCCAATGTACCGAGTGATTAGCTTTAGTGACCGTGCCATCTGTGGGAAAAAGGAGAGAATTATTTCAAGATTTCAAACGTTAATGGATAAGAGGTGGTAGATGAAGAATTGAGTAAAATAATCGTTTCGTCTTTACTGTGTTTGTAAATCTCGATCTCCTCTAAGATGTCAAGTTTAGGGCCGTAATTTTCTTGATGTAAAAGAATGCTATTTTTTGGGTCAAACGTATGATTGTTTAGTTTGAGATGTACCCCAAAAATTGAGTTGTCAACACTAGGTTTATTTTTTAAGTTTGCTACCATAAAATTTTAAGCGAAGGTGAAACAATTACATATAAATATATTTACAAAATTGATTCATTTCAGAATTGTACAATCATAAACAAAAATAAATTATATTTGGTACATACCTAACGCGTAAATATAAAAACAAATAATAAAAACAAAGTGACAAATTCTTTTTTAACTCGTAAAAAGAAAGAAAAGAAATTGTCACCAATAATTTGATAAATTTATTTTTATAATTTGAGTCTATAATATTGCTTTTAAGACACCGCCAGCGGTTTCATAATGGGCCATAGCGCGCTCATTATAGGACCCGCTTACGAAGTTGGTAGCATTGCTCTGTCAAATTTGTGGTATTGATTATCGTAAATAAATTTAAAGTACTTGCTATTAGACCGGGAGCTCGCGACATTTTTTGGTCTCCGATTTCATACAGCATGCCTTTTGGAGGAGAGAATATTTACCCCATAAGAACAAAGAAAAGCGGGTACTAAACCCCCGCACGCTTTCCGATCATATGAAGGATTGCATTTCCATTTTCACAAAAAATTGGTGTTTTTCTCTGATTTAATATTGCATGCCCTTTTAGCAAAAGACGGTTAAAATAAATTTAAGTTTAATTTTTGCGCAAATTATAAAAAATAGTATTAGCAACTCGTTCATAAGTCAATTATTGCACTTGTGCATTAAAAAACTCGCCGTTACGCGGCTCGTTTTTTAAACTTGGACGCGTGCAATAATACTTGACTTATGAAACTCGTTGCTTGATATACTATTAAAGCCCTACTTTTATTCTATATTCATTACAGAACACCCACTTACTTATTAAAAAATTAACTTTTAATTAATTTACTTCAGTTGTCACAAAAAGATTAGGTAAATGTATATTACAATACATTTTGACAATAATTACAAAATCAAAAAAGATATGTGCATTGTGCATGATTGCAGTCGATGAAAGTAAGAACAAATGGAGAAAGCTATTGAAAAAAGTACAAAAAAATTAAAATACCAAACAAGAAATCAAAAGGAAAAACAGAAAAATGGAAGGAAAAACAGAAAAATGGAACGAAAAACGAAACTACTTATTGAATGCCTTGAATTTTCAAAAAAAAATGTGTGCTTTCTCCCATACAAGTTATTAAATACATTGATAATAACGTTTTCCACATTCCCAGGATCAAATTTGGAAATACAATAAAAAAATTGCACCTAGAGACATGAAAAAAATATAATATAAAATAATCAAAAATGTGATATACAGGGTGTTTCTGAACAAGAGTCGAATGATCTAGGAATGTGTTTTTGGACCAATTTTAAGACAAAAACTAAGAATAATTTTTTGTGCTAAAATGCTCCATTTCGGAAATGCAGGCCATTGAAGTTTACTCATTTTTTTCAATTTCTTTAATATTTTTTTTAGTTTTTTTTCAGACTCCTAATTATACTTGTATTCTTCAAAACGTTACTAATTTTATATAATTTTGCACAGAAATAAAATAATTTTATTTGATTTTGAAGACATTTAAAAATTCTTACTTTTTGTCTTAAAATGGTCGACCCCATTCCTAGATTATTCGACACTTGTTCCGAAACACCCTGTATATAGGGTGTTCATTTTAAAAGGAGCCACCCTAAATAACACTCAAAAAAATAATTTAATTTAAATATGCCGTGAGGGGTCAATTTTTATTTTTAGAGGGACGTCTATTTACAATGAAATTAAAGTTGTCTTTGCAACCCCCTACATCATTATTTTAAATGGGAATGGGGGTCGAGTGACACATCATTTTAAAGGTCTTTTTATACTGAAAATAAAAATATAATTTGTTTTGGCTCTATTTTAATTACGTCATTTACAGGACACGATAAAAGAGAAAAGGAAAGTGTAATTTATAACAAAGAAAATTATAAAAAAATGGTGTAACTGATTTCTTTTCAATAGTTATAAATTATTAGCTTTTGTTAAGTTAAATGACTTGGTTCATGGTCAAAACTTAAAAATTTATCCAAATGTGATTTAAAAGTACATAAATAATACCATTATTAAATACTTTTTTTTAATTTTTAGCTAGGTTAGGAATCAAAAAGTTGCCAAAAAAATTATTACTGCCATTATTAAGGTAAAAAATGAATTCAAATGATTTATCACTCGAGCCCTATTCCCATTTAAAAAAATTAAAAGGGTGGCTCCGTAGGGAAGGGGGTTGTAATGACAACTCTTATTTCATTGTAAAAAGATGTCCCCCTGAAAGTTAAAATCGACCTGTCGCGGCATTTCGATTTTTCGATTTTTTGATTTTTCGATTTTTCGAATTAAAAAGATTTTTTATTCAAAAATTTGTTTAAAAATTTAATTGTTTTTTATATCATTGTTTAAGTGACATGAATTTCTATCGATAATGAGTAAAAAAAGTGGGGGCTTCCATTTAAAAAAATCGCCGATGACGTCATTGTTAAAGCACCAGTGACGTCATTAATATTTTTTTTATATCAAAAGATAATATTTTAAAAACTAAAATTGACCTGTCCGAGCGATTTTCTCGAAACAATTAAATACGGCAGTTATGAATAAGGTTCCAAACTTTATCATCACCCTGTATTTAATCCTATTTATTGTAAAAAGGGCAAAAATATAGGTGATAAATGTGGGTGTCTTTTTTTTATTGTACGACTAAATTTATCTGCTTAAATACCAATTAATGAATTACCTTCGAGCTTAAGATTTACACACTTATCACCGTTTGCAATCAGTTTACTTAACATAATGCACCAACCTTGAAATTCCTAAAACAGGGAAAGCGCGCTGCGGACGATTCCATTATTTTGAACCAGCTCCGAAAATTCACATCCGCCAATCAGCCAAGTTAAGCATAAGCCATTCGTGGATAAAGCAAGAGGATCATGCAACGTTTGACTCAGGCATTAGTTCAAGACAACATTGAGAAACTTAATAGTACTTACCGGGGCCCTTGGGTCCCTTTTAGCTGATGACAAAACTCTGGCCCTTGGGTTGCAGCTAGTAGCTCCTAAAAGACCGTAATCGCTAGCCAGGCCCCTACTTGGGCCTGCTCAACTAAACATAACTATTAATTAACAAGCCAGGCCACTCCATGGGCCTACACAGCTAGACACAACTATTAAATTAACTAGCCAGGCCCCTCCTTGAGCCTGCACAGCTAGACACTACTATTAATTAACTAGCCAGGCCCCTCCTTGGGCCTGCACAGCTAGACATAACTATTAATTAACTAGCCAGGCCCCTCCTTGGGCCTACACAGCTAGACACAACTATTAACTTAACTAGCCAGGCCCCACCTTGGGCCTGCACAGCTAGACACAACTATTAAATTAACTAGCCAGGCCCCTCCTTGGGCCTGCACAGCTAGACACAACTATTAAATTAACTAGCCAGGCCCCTCCTTGGGCCTGCACAGCTAGACACAACTATTAAATTAACTAGCCAGGCCCCACCTTGGGCCTGCACAGCTAGACACAACTATTAAATTAACTAGCCAGGCCCCTTCTTTGGCCTGCACAGCCAGACACCACTATTAATTAACTAGCCAGGCCCCTCCTTGGGCCTGCACAGCTAGACACACTTCAACCACCAACAATTGTAATGAGCCTATTATAATAATACTTTATTTACGGCATAGCCATTTTACAAAATATAGAAAATATATACAAAAATATTATAATTTTTGAAAATATATACAAAAATATTATAATTTTTGAAAATATATACAAAAACATTATAATTCTTACATAGGTAATTATAAAGTAATTAACATTTTCAAGTTATCTTTGAAAGTACCCTGACTGATATTAAAAAAATCTATATTATTGCACATGGTATTACCTTATCTACATGCTCTACATATCGGTGAATAGTAACAATAATTTGTTTTATGATAATCAGTTTTAAAAGTATTGACCTTTCTTAAACTTTTAGCTGGAACATTGAAATTAATAAGTGATAACAAATCAGGGCAATCAATAATATTTGATATTAAATTATAAAGAAGGCATAGATAAAAATTATGTATCCATTAAAACACTTATTTCTGTTTTTATATTAAATTTGTTTTGAAGGTAATTTTCAGAACAACATTCTTTTTTAAAATAGAAACATATATTTCGACTTTTATTCGAAACTTCCAAATCAATTATTTCGGTTTTAATGAATTTATTATTCCTTCTTATGCATATATAGTGTATCAACAGGAATAAGTTGCATAGCGTATCATTTTTATTTGACGCAGTGAAATAATACTTGTTAATTATATTTAACCTCAAAAAGACTTATTCTTACGCATATAATTTTTTCGACCATTTTGTATTTTACTCTAAACATTACATTTTCCCCGATAACATTTAATGTAAAAATAATTATAATCTCAAATTGATTACGTTCTATTAATTCTTTAAGCTAGGCGAAAAAGAAAAAAATAGGTTAGGTAACTTAACTTTTATCTTGTAACTTTGTTGGTAATTAACAAAAATTGAAATTTAAATAAGATACCATGATGTATGAGGAAATTATTGTTTACAGTAAAAATTAAAATGGAGCTGTGTAGAGGTGAGTTGAAAGTTTTATGAAATGATGACGAATCAATAAAATAACTTTAAATTTAAATACCATTTATTTTCCATTTTATTAGATTAAGAAAAACAACAAGCAAGTAACATTTCCAAAAAATTAAAAATGTTAAGCATAAATATTTTGCCATGGTAATACATTTGTAGTCGTAAAGTATTCTGCAAAATAATCACGAATAGTATTCGCTGACCTTGCCGAATTCAGAATTGATAACATTATTTTCGGAACTATTATTATCATAGAGTCCTTCCTGAGACAATTTGTCTTCGTATGTGTATCCATCTCGTTGACCTACAAAATTGTGGAGCACAGTGCAAGCTTTTACTATACCCTCTGCGAAATCGACGAACACGTTAAGTGGTCTATAAAAAAGTTTGAATTTTTAAAAATGCTTGAATCGCTATTTTTGTTAAAAAATGCTCATAATTATAGTATAGGGACCCACTATGTACTGGTTTTTCAAACCGAATGTGTTTGCCGTCAATTGCACCTAGACAATGCGGAAAATTTGTACTATTTCGAAAACCTTCTTCAATTTAATAATAATAATAATAATAAATCATTTATTGGAGAATGTAAGAATACACACACAAAAAAAAATACATATACAGTTTACCAACTTAAATCTACATATATCTATACAAAATCCAAAGGGTACAAGATCAGCGAAAGTCGCTGTTTTTCATCTAGACGCATACCAAAAAAAAAATAGAAAGAATAAACAATTTAAATTAATAAAATTTAATGGAAAATTTAAAAATATTAACAGAACACTAAAGTGATAATTAGGCAGGAATAAAAGTTAAAGCATATTGTAAATTACACTAAAGACAAAGTTAAGCATTTTGAATTGCAAACAAATTTGATTTAAGATTAGATTTAAAGAGACTTAAAGATCTGAAAGAAAAATTGTACTGGTTGTAGTAACGCGAAATATTGTAAGAAAAGCATCGTTTGAAAGTTTCTTTGTTGTGTTTCGGAATATTCAGCATACCTTTTCGTCTAATATTGAGATTGTGTACATCAGTACGAAAGGTAATACGATCGTACAGATATATTGGACATTTTGATTCGATAATTTTATAATAAAAGCAACCAGTATGCAAAATTCTCCGATTTTTCATGTTAAGCCAGTTGAGCTCATTGATCTTGTGCGAGATTCTATCAAATTTTTTCATGCCAAAAATAAACCTAGCACAAGAGTTTTGAATAGTTTGAATCCTTTTAGACGAGTGTTCGTCAATAAAAGAGTTGCAAAGTTAATCACAATAATTGAAATTAGAAAGAACAAGAGCCTCGCACAAGATTATTCTATTTTTTTTGCTAAGCAATTCTTTATTAATATACAGGGAGCAATAAATGACCTTTTAATTAGAAGTGCTGTATTTTCCCTTAACCTCATATCAGTGTCAAGAAGGGCCCCTAGATTTTTTTCGTAAGACGAAAACTTGATTAATACGTCATTTAAATAAATCTGTATATTCTCCTCTGCTATTCGTTTTTGATTCCTAGGACCGAAAACAAGAGCCTTTGTTTTACTAGTATTAAGCGTAAGGCAATGATTGTTAGAATTATTAATTAATCTATTTAGATCAGAGTTGATTTTTGCTTCCGCTTCCTTAATTTTGTCAATTGGGAAAGAAAAGTATAGCTGAGAATCATCTGCATAAAAGTGCTTATTGCAGAATTGAATAAGTTTAAATAGGTTACTGGTGTATAAGGAAAATAGGAGGGGGCCTAGAATGGAACCTTGAGGAATTCCTGCCGTAATGTATCCAATATTTGAGTAATTATTATCGTTAAAGGTTCTTTGTCTTCGTCCAGATAAGAATGATTCAACTAGCTTAACTGCGGACCTTTCAAAGCCAGAATATTTCAAAACTGATGTCATAAGTTCGTGGTTGACCGTATCGAAAGCTTTAGAGTAATCTAAGAGCACTAGGATAGTAACTAAATTGTTATCTGTTGCCTGAACCAAGTCATCTAAGATGCAATTTAGTGCCGTACAGCAGCTGTGTCCCGGCCGAAATCCGGACTGTACCACTGGGAGAAAGTTGGATTGTTTGTCTATAAAGGTTCGTATTTGTCTTTCCATTACCGATTCCAAAATTTTTGAAAGAGCAGGTAGTATGCTAATCGGTCTGAGTTCTATTAGCGATTTAGGATTACAGACTTTGGGGATTGGTAAAACTACAGCTTCCTTCCATAAGCTTGGGAAGTAGCTACGAGCAAAGCAACTATTAATTATATGGGTAATGTAGTCTATTAGGTAGGGGTAACACAATTTCAACATTTTAACATCTATGCCATCTGGCCCACATTTACATTGTTTCATACTAGAGATTATACGACTAATTTCACTCGTATTGGTTTCAGAGAATTTAAATTTATCGTCAGGTAATACGTCGCAATTATTTTTGTAAAAGTCTAATAATTCCGGATTAGCAGGTGTGTTATGTGTGTTTATAAAGGATTTGTTAATTTCGTCTACATTATTTAGTACCTGGGGCAGTTTACTCAATTTCTTTTTTGGTTCACCTATTCCCAATACACGAAGATTACCCCACAAGCTTTTGGAACTGTTATTGTTTTTAGAAACATTGAATTCAACATAAGCTCTTTTCTCTTTGCGGATAGCCTGGGTCGTTAGATTACGAAGCTCCTTGTAATAATTATAGTGATTTTTTATATCTAACAAGAGCTTTATCCCGTTTTTTCATCATGCATTCAATGTTGTACGTTATCCACGGTTTTTGAGTCTTATAATGCTTGAAAGTAGTTATTGGCGCATGGATGTCGAAAAGAGGTTTCAAATTCTCATTGAAGAAGAATAGTTTGTCATCCACATTTTCAATATCGTAAATTTGAAACCACTCCACTTCCAAAAGATCTTTGACAAAGCAATCAATATCGAATTTTTTAAAATTGCGAGTGACTATCGGAATGCTAGATTTAAATTCATCACGCAGAATAATATTACTTGTTATTAGGTTGTGATCGCTCAACTCATGAGTGTCAATAACTTCAGTATTAATAGCTCGGACATTATCTGCAGTGATTAGTAAGTCGAGTAAAGAGTTTTTGCGGGGAGTGAGCCGGGTTGGCACAGTAATGAGTTGTTTTAAACTCATTGTCTCCAATAATGACGAAAATTTTTTATATTGGCTATCCTCTATCGCTAAAAAATCTATGTTAAAATCCCCCGCGCAGATGAACACGTTATCCTCGAGCACGAGATTCGAAAGAGTATCTTCGAATTTATCAATAAAGTTGTAAAAACCATCATTTGGTGGCCTATAAACTACCCCGAACGTAATTTTCTCAGTTTTAAGTTTAATTTCAACCCAGAGATTTTCCAAGGCTGCGTCGCTAAACTGGCTTAATATTTTAGTGTCCAGAAAATCTCTCACGTAAAGTGCGACACCACCTCCGCGTTTATCACGGTCATGACGAATTAAGTTGTAACCAGCAATGTCGAACACGGAATTGGGTAAACCTCCATTCAACCAAGTTTCACAGAGAGCAATGATGTCATATTCACCAAAAGCAATTAAATCCTTAAATAAATCAAATTTGTTACCTAGAGATCTAATATTTAAGTGACATATTTTTAATGTTTTGAGATCCATTTTACAAAAGTATGTTATAGACGTGAAAATAAATTATTCCTTATTTATTTCAAGAATAAAATCAAATTTATAATGCGCTGTTCGAGCAAAAAACAAAATGTAAATTTACATCAACAAATTGCGCTATTGTGCAGCATACAAAACAAGTCGAAAATCTCAATAAAGTAATCAATTTAAATAATAATTTGATAATAAATTTCAAATTGTGTAAGTAAACTACATAAAGGCGGCTAATTACAATTATCAAGTTCCGATTGGGTATTAATCACGTTAATTTTATTATGACAACAGACGTGAATTTTACCATGATTTGTCCACACTTCTTTATTGCCAAATTTCTTGATCGCTTGCTTCAGCAGGCCCATCCGGGTGGACGTTAAGTCTTCTCTAATTACAACTCCAGTGCCTTTTAACTTTGATTTGTTATTATAGATGTTTTGGCGCATTGTCTTGTTATTTAATGTTACAAGAATGCCTCTTGGAGTTTTCTTTTTTTTTTCATCTGCTTTTATAATGATACGCTCACACTGTTGCAGATGCATATGTGACACGTTTAAATTTAGTTTTTCATTAAATAATTTGATAACACTTTCTTCACATGTCTCATTAACCTCTTCACTAACGCCAAATATTCGCAGAGAGTTTTGTTTAGTGCTTTGTTCCAATCTGTCGATTTTCTCACGGAGCTCGTCATTTTCTTCCTCCAAGTCATCAACGCGATCTTCATATTTGCTAATTGCTTTTGAGATCATCTCGTCTATTTTTTTATCAAGCGCCTCCATTATACGATTAGTGATTCTCGTGACCAGCTCGTTTTCAGCGTCAGAGGACAGATTTACCTGACCAGGAGGTTTGATTGTGTGATTGTGTTGAGATGTTCGCCGATTGGATCTAGTCGAGGGCATGGTAATGGATTAATTATCAACAATGACCGAAACGCGATTTGTTTACGTTGGATTAATACAACAATAATATATATTTAGCCGATTTATATTCGTTTAGCAGGACATGTGAAACACGTCCACACTCAACGAAATTTTATTATAATGTCCATTCTAGCCATTTTTCTTTTGTGGGATTTTGCATAACTTGAACCTTCATGACTTTCTAAATTTGTTGACATGTTTCTTGGATAATTCCACTTGCTGTTGATACGCCAACCCTGTAGGTATAATATAAATCAGTAAATGTGCATCCGCTTGCAAGATATCTGAAAAAAATAAAAAATATTTTTTACTTGTTTCGTTCAGTAAAAAATTTACAGAAGAAATGGAAGAGCCTAAGAAAATCCTTTGCTCGTGAAAGGACCAAGAGAAAGAATTTAAAAAGTGGATCAGAAGCAAGTTGGAGAACCTACACATTTTACGAATCGAAGGTAGAAAGAACTTATAAATGATTAATACTTTTACAACGTCTTCCAATGTTGATGTTACTGAGACCAGCCAAGCCCAGGGGCCTCAGGAGGAAATGCAGATTGATGATTCGGCTAATATCATGACAACTCCTAAAATATCGGAACCTATTATTAAAAATATGAGGCCGTCAAAAGAAGATTCTGATAATGAAATTTTTGATCTATTAAAATATAGCATTGAACGATGAAATGCGCAAGAAGCATCGTTAGATCAAGACGAAGATAGACATTTTTTTCTTTTTCTTCTTGGAGATTTGCAAAGAGTACCTGTCGAAAGCAAGATGGATGTCTAATTGGCAATAATTCAAGCAAAAAAAGCAGTAAATAATCCTGTATCTACAATTAATTACAACGTCATTCCCACCCATACGGAAGGATCTTTCATCCAGTTAATTGGGGATTATAATCCAAATAATGACAGCCAAAATGATAAATATATGGTACATAATTAATTGAAGGTGTGCTAAAGTTTTTTGAAGATTTATTTTTAGGTTATTACTTGTTTTCAGTATTTATAGCTTTTAATTGTATTTGTTGTTCTTGAGAGTTAATAAAAACGACACCCTTATTTTTTTGAAAGTCATAGGGTAAACATAATTTTAAACATGTGTTCATTATTAACCTTTGTAAACAATGTGCGTGCAAGGCGTAAAAGAATCCTATACAATAATTAGTAAATATTTTTTTCTTACCTTAAGGTTATTGCCAAAAACTCTTTTGGTGTAATGCTTCTACGCATAACGGTGTCTTTTTTTAATAATTTACTTTCCAAAATAGTATAAAGCTCTTCAAACAATTCAATCCACATCCGAAAATAATTGAAAAACTTTGACGAATCTTGCAATAATTCCTCAAAAAGTAAAGCAAAAGTTCCTTTGGATTGCCTTAATGATATTAAGGCATCTTTTTTTTCTTATTTAATAGATGCCACACAATAATATGCTCTCCCGTGTCCATAATTCATGTAGACTACGCCACTGTTGTCACAAATGAATCACCTCGCGTGTTCCGCACAAGTATCCGTTTCAGTATTTGTGTATTTTCTTTCGCGATACAGTATCTCTCATACTGTATCTGACGGTATCTACGTGTGTAGCCGGTCTAACTGTGTGCCTGGACATTGGGAGTGCCACACAAGGAGAAACCAATTAAAGCATTTTCGTCACTGACGTTTGCACAATCCTCATGGCGTCATTAAAAGCGGTTACGTCACGTCCTTTTTTTCCGTCAAATCTAGAAGAGCATGCAACAAAGTTACCTTGTTTTGCCGCCTGTGCGTTCAGAGGATTTGCATTTGCCACCAAACTTTCTGTTATGTTTGCTGTTAACGTTGTCAAAAGTTGCGAAAATTGATCTGGAAACATTACCACGGGTAGTGGATAAGACAGATTTGGTTGATTTTGTTGACTTCTCGTTAATAGCACGCACGCACTTTGTTTACTTTGTTAAATGAAAGTTCCACTTTATTGTTTTAAAGGCCCTTTAGTTGGGAAGCCAATTTTGTGACACACTCAGGAAGGATTTTTTTAATCGTGGGATTTTTGACCTTCACAAATTTAATAAATAAAGTAAATATTGTTTTAACGAAAATAACTATATTCTTTATTTATAAAAATAATGTTGACAAATCAATGTTGATAATAATGAACAAAATAATAACCCGGGCGTAACAATACACCGCGTTAATGAAACAAAGATCCGGCGAAAATCACCGCGACACCTTTCACTTTTTATTGGAATAGGGAACAGAGATACACACGGTTAGTGATACAGAACTCTACTGGACGTAGATTCCTGAAATCTCACAAAGTGAATGTTAAATTCACCTCCCTCGAAGCGCATGCATCAAAATCTCATCAGCGAATCCAAATTCACTTGGTCTGAACCAGGCGAATCAAGATTCACTAGTGAAAGTTTGCGGGCTTATTCTTGAACCACTCCACACGATGTCGCATGCGAGAATTCGGCAAATCTCGCACGCTTTTCGTGAAATGCTATTCTTGACAAATCAAGACCATATGGTATGCTAGAGTTTTCGATCAAGATGTCGGGAGTGCTTAAAAGCAAGCCAGATGAATTTGTTGTATGATTTTCTAACCTCAATTGTTAGTTTGTTGATCAATTTTGAGATTGTCACTTGGATTTTTAGAAAGCGTTTCACTAAAATTTAAAATTGGTTCATAAAGTAGTGTCCTTGCACATCGTTTATATTTATAATTACTCTTTTATTTTCAAAATAAATTAGAATTGATTGATTTTTAGGTCCGGGCATAGAATTTAAATCAGCTGTTATATTTTACCACAAATTTTGGACGATCTTGTGAATGAAGTCGCTACTAAATTTGCCGCTAATTAGTTCTGGATTTTGTTTCATAAATTCTATTAATGAGCACTTGTGTTCGTGAGATATATGTATATATTTTTTTCATATTTTGACAAATTTTATATGGTACTATTATTAACATTCAGAAATACTTCTCATGTGAATTTAAAAGCTAAAGCACGTGCTCGCTAATCTGCAATCTAAATAAACTAATAATCTAATAAACTATAAAAGTGAAATAGGTAGAGAAATAGGTTAGAACAGGTTAGAAACAGTTAGAAAGATAGTATTTAGAACATGTATTTTGATTTAGGTGCATAGCCTGATTAAATTACTTGTGGTATGACTGAAAATGCGGTGTTGCTAAATGTAATACAAACCACACTTTGGTTCTTGAGTCTCGCATGGTGATCAATTTAGATGTGGCGCACTACATTTTCATTCCACATTTCCCGCATGCCACATATCTTGACTGATTTTCAAGAATAGGCCCCCAGGTACTGGTCGTTAACACAGTAGCCAGAGACGCACTCAGGTCAATTCAAGCAAATTTTTATATCAATTTTAGTGAGGTTGATTATTTTCGGGGAGCTTGTTTCAAATAATTTATTAATTTGATGAGAGATGAATCCCCTCTCCGGCGGAGCCCAATTTTGGCCGTGGAGGAAATGAAAATTTTGACCGTCGTTCTTTTTTCCCAGTGAGCTCGCTCGTGACAAGTTGTCGTATTTAGATCAGAAGTGCGGAGTTTTTCTAGAAATAGTTTCATGCGTTTTGCGTGTTTTATGCCTTCGATTCTTAAGTTTAGCGTTGTTACGCTGTTTAACAGAGTGATCGCTCTCCAGTTGATTTGGGAAAGAAACAATCAAACGAAGCCACACAACATCTTGAGGTAACGTATTCCCCATTGTCATTTGGATAAGGTTCTAAATTCATTTTCTTAATTAGGCTTCATGTTTGGGCTGTTTAATCTTCGTTATATGGGTGGAATTTTTTGCTGGTTGGAAGCTGTATATGGGATTTCCAAAATTGGTCAAAACGTGGTTTGAGTCCGGGAAGTGACGTCAAACGGATCACCATTTTGTTGGGCGGACGGATTACGTCAGGTCACATGGTACCATCATCTGGCAGAGACTCGGTCGGATTTCTGGAAGCTGCTTCAACCTGCCTCACCTTATTTTACACCACCTTTTCACTTACAGCGGAATTGAGTGGTGAGTTTTAACTTTTAACGACTTTTTGAACATTTTTGGCGCATCTATTTTCCAGTTTTCATGGAATACAATTATTAAATTTTTATTTTGGATTTACGTCAAGTATTATTGACCAAAGTAATTATTCTCGGCATTTATATTAGCTCTGATTTAATTTAATTTCCTTGAAATATCACTTGATTTTTTACTCAGTTTGAGATTGATAAATTTTGTGAAGGTATTAATTTTTATTGTTATTGTTATTTTCTAGTTTTTGTCATATGCGCTCCTCAGAGTTTAAAAATAATTGTCATTATCCACGGATGTTTATGGTTATTACGAATAACCTTATTTACTTTGACATTGTCACATCTAATTTGTTTAGTTTTAAGTTAAATTTAAGATTTGTGTTTAATCCCAAATAAAACATATATTTGTTGTAATTTTAAATGTAAAACTTTAACTTATTTTTATTGATTATTGAGCCCAACGCTAGTGTCATCAATATTTACGCACGCCATGTCGCAATCGTGAAGTTCACCGTCGCACCAACGACCTGCAAGATAGCCAAATTCTACAACCATCAGCAACGAAGAATGCAAACTTCATAAAATTATTAATTAATTTAGTGTACATACGTCAAAATAATAAGCATTTTTTTTGTATATAAGCCAGCCAAATTTTGAATAGATGTAGTATTGAACAATCTTCTTTACTCAACTACAACTACCACTTTCCAAGCCTACAAACAGGAGTGTGAGGCTGCACTCCAGTGGTACCTCAAGAAACCAACAAAAAAACCACAAGTCACCAAAAACCTTTTTTTGGAATTTGTTCATGGTCCTTCGAAACTCCCTCCAACTAAGCTTAATACCTGCGACAGCAATCTTTGGTTCATCGCCACTGAATTGCCTCTCCAGGTTCCTTGATACTTGCGATAGTGACGTTTCAGGTCACCTTAAAACCTTTAAAACAAGAAAGAAAACATAGAGAATATGAACCAGCTTGCCATCAAGCAAAATGTTCTCGGGAAGAAGCTCCTGAAGATCTACATCAACATGAAGAAAGACCCCGCACCAAGAAAAACACAATGTTACATCAGCATCTGCCAAGACTCCGCGAAATCACTTTGGGAAGAAGCTCAAAATCACCACGCCCAAATTCAGGAACTCGACATGCCAGAACATAATTAGAACACAAGCAACTACTTTGACCAAATTGAAAAAATCTACAACGACACCGGTGTATATCTGGACGAAATACAGAAAAAACTCCAAGAAAATATCGATAGCGGCGTAAGCGAAGTTGAAAATGAAAACGAAATACAAATACTACGATTGAAACAACAACAAGTAAGAATTCAGCAACTGACTCGGCTTCTGAATCAAATCAACGATGAACTAAGTAGTGACGACAAGACAAACAACGTTACGAAGTTCTTTACAATAAAGCTATAAAACAATGGGATACTATTGCGGAGCTGAACGTGGATCTCCAGGTACACGAAACCGAATTTGAAAACGTGTACTTAATCGAGGATATGTTCCACACCGCAGAAGATGAGTATGACAGAGTTATGGAACATCTGGATATCAAAATTCGAAGCTCCACAAATGGTTCGACTTCTAGCAGCGTGAACCTTCCACAAATCAAGATTCCAATTTTTGAAGGGAAATACGAAGATTGGACCGCCTTCCACGACATTTTTCTAAGAATCGTCCACTCCAACAACAATTTAACGAAAATTGAAAAGATGCTATATCTAAAAACTCACATAAAGGGAGAAGCCAGCAGATTAATTCAACACCTAAACTTTGCCGAAGTAAACTATGAAACCGCCTGGGCTCTTCTCCAAAAAAAGGTACCACAATACCAGACTGTTACTGTCTAAACTTATAGACAAAATATTAGACTTTCCGGTCATTCAACATGAATCTGGACACCTCCTGAAAGAACTACACGATACAACCCATGAATGTTTGGAAGCCATCTAAAATCTTAAGATCGACATCACTTCCTGGGGACCAATTATAGGAAGAATCATCAAAAGAAAATGGGATGCTAAAACAAACAAATTATGCGAACAATCCTTGAAGAACCCCAATGAAATTCCAAGTAAGGAAGATCGAACGGAGTTTCTAAGAAATCGTTTTCAATCATTGGAAGCTATGCCTGAATCGAAAAGAAGTACCAACACCAAAACAACTCCAAAAACGGAGCACAAGACCAGACAGAACTGCAAATACTGTAACCAGCAACATCCAATCTATGCATGCCAGGCTTTCGAAGATCTTCAAGTTTAAGCAAGAATACAAGCAGTCAGCGAGAGAAAATTATGCTACAATTGTTTAAACCATGAAACAAACATTAAGTGTAATTCTCTACAAAAATGAAAGAAAGAAATCAACCAAGAACAACAACAGCAAGAATGACATCTCACGCAGCTACATCCTATGAGAAAATTACGACCAACAGCGTAGGCCATGAAGACAACACCGTACTTCTAGCTACAGCAATAGTTAGAGCAAAAACATCAAACGGGTCACTTGAAATGCCACGAGTTCTAGTGGATCCTGGATCACAAGCATCATTTAGAACGGAGCAAGCCGCCCAATTATTAGCCATCCCGAGACAGAAAATTAGAGCAGAAGTATCAGGATTAGGAGACAGCACATCAAAAACCTCGAATTGGAAGCTAGACGCCCAACTTAACCCTCAGTTTCCAAGTAAGCAATTACACGCTAAACACCAACCTGTTAATATTGTCAAAATTAACTCAAACAATGCCAACGAAGCCCTTTGAGTACGACCATGAAAAATAGCAAAACCTGGTCATCGCAGATCCAACATTCAGCATACCTGGACCCATTTATGTACTATTGGGAGCAGAAGACTACGCAAAAATAATATTGGAAGGGCTAAAGAAGACAAACGATGGATTGTTGGGACAAAACACAGAATTCGGATGGATTCTCTCAGGCCAGGTGAACACTTCAAGACCAAAAACCATTCAAGTGCTAAGTAAGGTCACTAGAATTGAAGAAGACAAGAAACTCACAAAATTTTGGGAAATCGAAGAGGTGCCATCTTTCCGGAAACAATCAGAAGATGATACAGATTGCGAAGAGAAATACGGGCAAACAGTAAAAAGAGACTCCGATGGAAGATACGTCGTGAAAATTCCATTCAAAGAAGAGCCAGCTGACATGGGAAATTCCAAATCCAGAGCAGCAGCAAGGTTTCTTCAAATAGAAAAAAGGCTTGCTAAAGATCAATCTCTAGAAAATCAATATAAACAATTTATGCAGGAATATTTCGCTACGGGGCCACATGAAAAAGGTATCACCAAATCAACTCGCAGATGGAAAATACTACATTCCACACCAAGCTGTCATCAAAGAGTCAAGTACCACGACAAAACTCCGAGTAGTGTTTGATGCTTCGTGCAAAACATCAGAAGGAATAAGCTTAAACGACCAAATGCACGTAGGTCCCAGGCTACAACAAGAACTCACGGACATTTTACTGCGCTGGAGAAAACACTAAGTCGCCTTTACTGCCGACGTTGAAAAAATGTATGGTCAAATAAAAATGGACGAAGAACACCAGAATTTTCAAAGAATACTATGGCGATTCAACAAATCACACCCCATAGAAGAATACAACCTAACAACGGTCACATATGGGACAGCATCCGCACCATACCTAGCAATCGAAACACTTCAACAGCTAGCACAAGACGAAAAAGAGTCATTCCCCAAAGCTTCCACAGTGGCGATGAGGGACTTCTACAGGGGCCAACACCCTGGAAGAAGCAGTCAAACTACAAACCGACTTAACAAGCATGTTTCAAGGAGGAGGATTCACACTATGAAAATGGTCCAGCAATAAGATTGCGGTACTCCAAAATCTACCAAAGGAGTTAAGAGACCAAGAAGACATGGAAATATCAATAGACGGCATGAAGAAATCCTTGGGTGTTCAATGGGCACCATACAACGATAAATTCCACTTCAGAGTAAATACAACAAGCAATCCCAAGATAACGAAGCGAACAATTCTATCAGAAGTAGCAAAGCTATTTGATCCATTGGGATGGATTGCACCAATTATCATTAAAGCCAAACTTCTCATTCAAATCTTGTGGTTGCAAGATTTGGAATGGGATCAGGAAGTGCCAAACACAATAAATGAAAAATGGACCTCGTTCTACGAACAACTGAAATGCGTAGGAGACATAACAATTCCAAGATGGATAAACTAAAAAAATAATGCACATGCACGAACACAACCATAGATGTAATAAAGAAAAAAATCTAACACTTTTACACCAAGAAAAGAAGGGTTTTAAGTTAAATCTTCTAGAAACTCTAGAAATAGAGAAAATACAGAAGAACGATAAGTTTATATGTTTAAATGACCAAATAGATTTAAACTTTAAACCCCTCTTCAAGTACCTAAAACACACATAACACCCTGTATATCATTTTCTCACACAACTCATTTAAGCTCCGTAACACACCGACATCTATGTTCCATAAATGGAAACGATATTAAATCTAACCTAGATGAGTTTTAAGAAAACATAAGAAAACGTGCGAAAATTAGAAAAGCTAAATAAATATCATAAATAATAAATATATCACAGTTTACTTCACAAATATCAACTTTATACACACAAAATAATTCTTTTTCTTTTATACTGAGGATATATTCATTAAACACGATACACGATTCATTTAAAGTAATAATTAACATGCATAACACCAGCATTAAAAATTACATCGATGAAAACTAGTTTCTTATAAGACGAGGAGTAATACACAAAATTTTGTTCATTTCCGACATAAATACACCTTTTCAACGTTTAACATTATAACATACAATTTATAACATATTTGTGAGATTTTTGAAATATGATTTCACCTTTTTTCTAATATTGTATATATGTATATTAATGTAAATAATATTCTTGTAGTGCACAGTGATGATGACTTTTTACGTCGAAACCGGTCTGTGAAAATAAAAAAAAAAAAAAAAAAAAAAATTTATATAGAAGAGAAAAAGTATTTTTACTGAACCTTCAGAGATAACAAGCCACTCTCTTCATGGATACAAACCAATTTTACAATACAAACCAATTTTACAATATAAAAAAATAATGATATCACTCGTCTCGTATTACATGGATTTTGTGACGCCTCCCAACTAGCTTATGGAGCTGTAATCTACGCCAAAACCATAGACACCTCAGGAGAGGTAAAAATAAGCCTGCTGACTGCCAAATCAAAGGTTGCACCAGCCAGGAGAAAAACAACACTACCTAGGCTAGAATTATGCGCAGCTTTAGTTCTCGCCAAACTCATGAGAAGAACAATAAACTCACTCGAAATCGACAATACTACAACTTTCGCCTGGTCACATTCAATGGTCACACTTGCATGGATAAAAGGACATCCTATAAGATGGAAAACATTTGTAGCCAACATTGTATCAGAAATTAATAGCCTTTTGCCACAACAATACTGGCACCATGTGAAAACAGAAGAAAATCCCGCAGATGCAATATCTAGAGGAATTGATCCGTCTCGGTTGAAGAACCATACACTTTGGTGGGATGGTCCAGTATGGCTAAAAGATGATTATTTCTTTCCCGATGAATCGCAAGAAATGCAAACAAAGGAAGAAGTCAAAGCAGTCTACCACATAACAATAAACAATAATGGACAGAACATCATACATCTATTTTCATAACTGAAAAGGATGCTTCGTGTGGTGACATACTGCAAAAGGTTCATCAACATGTAAATCTCACGTCGACCCTCAGCTTATTAACCCCTGCTGGTCTATATTATTTTTTTGATGTTATTTAAAATAATATTTAAGACTAAACAAAAAACAGAAAGATGTCCGATCGCACATTAATTAACTTAATAATTATTATTGGGTTCCTTTTATAGGGTTAAGCCGACGTTTACATGAAACTCAATAGTGACCAATTTGAACTTAAAACAAAAAAAGCTGAGTGATTATTTTCTTCTTTGTTGATTGAACTTACTAAGACTACTAAATTCTAAATAAATAAAAATTACTTACTTCACTTTTATATGCTTTTATTTTACCTTTATTTGCCTAATTATTTAAGGTCTTATTGGGAACTTATATTAAAGATATTAAAAACCAATATTTAATTAATATTGAATATAATAATTAAAAAACAATAAGACAGAAATATATGAAAAAAAAGAAGAATAACAAACAAAGAAATGCACCGGACCAAAAACATTAAGATGAATAATAATAATAATAATATAATAAGAAAAAAAAATAATCTTTAGAATTTGGAATTGGTTAGTTGAATATCATTCCAACATACATTACAAATAAATTACAACTTACTTAAGAACCAATAGAAACCTTAAAACCTTCAATAATTCACACGAGAAAACGAACAAAAAAAAACTAACTTTGTGAACAAAAATAAAACAACTTCTACTGACAAATTAAATGAATAACGCGACACGAATACACTAAAAATGAACCTGACTGATCAGAGTTAAGAACAAACATTACTCTAGATCAGAACATTATGGAATTCCTAGATTTTAAGGTTTCTTTACAATATATAGACTTTGGCTTGGCGTTCCTTCTTACGTCATTAGTTAAACTAAGAAGCCAAAGAAAGCCTGTGATTGGTTCTTCGCACCCTTATGACTTAAGTAAGACAAATCAACTTCATCCCTAAGCGCAAGGTAAATTTGGTAGCCTACGTTAGGAAGCTATTTGAATTACTTTCATCACATTTGATATGAAATACACTTTCTACACTCGTAATAAATTACATAATAACACAAACTGTGATTACAATCATAAAACATACAAATTTTCATTTTAACAAAATTTGCCGTAGATATTACTAATAGCTTTAATAACTATAATAATAATAGGAAGGATGTAATTCTAATATCCTCTTGTTTCTTAAAAAAAACTCTTTCTAATGCTTTGGTTAGTTAATAACAAATAGAACAAATTATTTTTTTAATGTTTAAAGAGAGCCGTCAGACCCAAAATTCACAATTGTACAACATGCACAAGATTCAAGGCCAAAACAGCAGGACAACTTATGGGGAATCTCCCAGCCATAAGAGTAAACCCTTCACCGCCAATCTCAAACAGTGGAGTTGACTACGCCGGCCCAATTCAAGTAAGAGCCACCAAAGGAAAAGGGAACAAATCCTACAAAGGATACATAGCCATCTTCGTTTGTCTATCAACAAAGGCCATACACTTGGAAGTGGTCAGTGACATGATAACTGCAGCATTTAGAAGATGCACAGCAAGAACAGGGCCCTGTCATCATATGTTCAGCGATAATGGCACAAACTTCGTGGGAGCAAGCAGACTGTTGGAAAAGAAAATACTCAATATAGTAAAAGGTCCTGAAATTCAAGAAGAACTAACAAATCATGGAACTCAATGGCATTTTATTCCCCCGGCAACTCCGCACTTCGGAGGAATTTGGGAAGCTGGAGTAAAATCCATGAAATACTATCTAAAGCGCATAATAGGAAATTCAACGTTAACCTATGAGGAGCTCGCGACATTAACACATCAAATTGAAGCATGTCTCAATTCAAGACCATTATGTCCCCTCTCCGACGAAATAAATGACACAACAGCTCTAACTCCAGGTCACTTTCTAATTGGCAGAGAAATTGTTTCACCACCAAATCCAATAACTACCAGCATCAACACCAACCTATCCAGCAGATGGAGATTGGTTCAGAAAATGAAGAAAGACTTTTGGAACTCATGGACATCCGAATATCTAACCAATCTCCAAAATCGATACAAATGGAAATGTATCCAAGAAAAATTGAAGATTGGAGACCTTGTATTAATCAAACAAGACAACATAAATCCTTCAAGGTGGCCATTAGCCAAAATAGCAAAAACACACCCTGCTGACGACGGAAAAGTGAGAGTAGTCACATTACAAAAAGCAGGAGCAAGTCAGTTAAAGAGGGCAATCGATAACATCATATCCTTACCAACAGAACAAGGAAATCCAGAAGAAGATAAAATAAATACAAATCTCGCAAGATTGCAACAAACATGTGGAAATCGTACGCCAAATAAAAAGGTCACTCTAACAACGATCGGATCTTTTATCCCAACACTAATCCTACTAACAACTCTAGTTGGAGGCACTCGAGCTAATTACTCGATCAAAGATCCAACCCCAGGGCTCTACATTGAACACATCGGACATGCAAAAATCGAGAGAGGAAGCTTCAGAATTGAATTAAAATACAACAAAACAAAAATGGAAGAAGATGCAAGATCAGCCGCCCAAACGGTAACTGAATTTAAAAACCTTTGTAAGAACGCCAATCAACTATCAGAAGACTCACAATGTACAGCTTTTGTCCATTACCTATCTGAACAAGAAAATCAAACACAATGAATCATGCAGACCAAGTACGGCATCATCAAAAATCGAGAAAAAAGAGGACTTTTGGGAAACCTGCTAACATCTATCTTCGGTGTAAATGATGAAGTGTACCACGACATTAATGCCATTCAGAAAAACCAAAATAAAATTATAAGTACATCAAATCATCAAACAAAATTCATGCTCTCTGCACTCTCAATATTCAACGAAACGTAAACAAGAATAAATACGCAGCTCAACCGATTCAGAGAGAAACTAAACCAAAGAATCGAGTCAATCAATCACATGCAAGGGTGGTTTAGCTCCGTAGATGCAAATAAAGTAAACATACACATCCTCAGCGCTTATCAAATAGCCACCAATCTTTTAACTGAGCTAAGTAATTATTACATTAAATTGGTATATGCACATCTAAGAAGAGGAGACTTCTATAATCTTATCACAGCAGGACACGTTAGAAACATCATAGACAATGCCACTAAGAAACTTCCCTCGGACCTAAACATACTAACGTTGCCAGTAATAAGAATGAAGATAGAACACAGCAAAGTATACATCCACGTCTTTGGTTTCTTCGTGGTGGCAGAGATCACTGACTTCATGATCATTAAAGCAACTCCAATTCCATTCAATGTAACAAATGAAACGTACGTCATATTAAATATTCTAAAGGAACTCATAGCGATAAACTAGACTTTCAACTAGATGACGAAGAATTGAAAAACAGCATTGTTCTGTCAGCAGGCAACTTTCTGTGCTCACCAACGGTTGTTCAAAGCATTGAGAACAGTCCCAACTGCGTCATAGATAAAATGTGACGTTCATGAAAATAAAATCAACTCCATAATTTGGAAACTGCTACACATGACAAACACCTGGATGTTCATTACCAACGAACCTTCCTCAATAGCTGTAATATGCCATGGTATTAGAGAAGACGTGACATTAAACCAAACAGGCATAATACAAATATCTCCAGACTGCAGTATTATCACCAGCAAAAACATATTAACAGCAAAAAGGGAAAGCAGCATTCCAGTTCTTGCAGGATATGTAAAACCAGTGTTACTTCAGTGGAACACAACTATAATGCCACAACGCCACAACAAAATACCCGACGAGCCCGTTTTCATAAGTTCAGACACGTTGGACAAACTACACTACATGGAACAGGACATACAACAAGACCTTCATAAGACTACATGGAACGCTATAAAGAATCATTCGCTCATCAACAGCAGCGTAACAACATTAATCATTGTAGGCATAGTATTCCTGGGATGGAGCCTCTACTACAGTCTCAGAAAGAGAAGAGGACCGACAGAAATCCAGCCAGAGTGACACTCCTATAGAAGAAATTGTACTGGAACCTCTCTTCACGGAAACCCAGTAGGATCAGTAGGAACCCAACAACATCTTTGGTCTTCGGAGTCGGCAGAATGTTTAATCCCAAATAAAACATATATTTATTGTAATTTTAAATGTAAAACTTTAACTTATTTTTATTAATTATTGAGCACAACGCTAGTGTCATCAATATTTACGCACGCCATGTCGCAACCGTGAAGTTCAACGTCGCACCAACGACCTGCAAAATAGCCAAATTCTACAACCATCAGCAACGAAGAATGCAAACTTCATAAAATTATTAATTAATTTAGTGTACATGCGTCATAATAATAAGCATTTTTTTTGTATATAAGCCAGCCAAATTTTGAATAAAATTAGTATTGAACAATCTTCTTTACTCAACTACAACTACCACTTTCCAAGCCTACAAACAGGAGTATGAGGCTGCACTCCAGTGGTACCTCAAGAAACCAACAAAAAAACCACAAGTCACCAAAAATGTTTTTTTGGAATTTGTTCAATTTGAAACAGTGGGTAGTACTACTTACTTGAGTCGTACGATTTTGCTGTATTCTGTACAGCGTTGCAACTGTATATATTTTATAATTGATCTTTATTTGTACATATTTTTGACATTAATTAATTTTTTTATGTATATTTGCGGCAAGGTGACAATTATTTATTTTAAATAAAGCTCCCAGTAAACACAAACGCGTAAAGCCTTCGTAAAACTTACAAAACATTATTCTTTTTAAAACAACAGTTACATATTTGGTGCTCTAAATGTGCCACACTGGAACCTTAAAATGTCCGACTCGCGGTGGTTGTAGGAGTTAAATAAATTTTACATAACATGTTCTTTTAATGATTTGAAACAATGATGTAACATAAACAGAACACATGTTCCGTTAATTAATAGTAATACGTCCATAACAATTACAGAACATAAGAATCAATTACATAACATTAATGGAAAATTTTATTTTTATGATTTATAAATTATAACCAATATAAAAAATATGTAACTAATAATGTGTCCTGCTGATGTTAAAATAAAACGAATTTAATCCATTATTCGTTCATTGTATCCATAGCAGAGATATGGACACGTGTGTTTCGTCCTCATAAGGTCTCATCACTCATAATAAGCATACCATACTGCTAATTCCTAATTATGACCCGTATTTAGCAGACTTGAGTTGTTGCAACTTGCAATCGAATGATGGCTTACTTATGAAGCAAGCACCGTGCATTACTCTAAGTAGAACTTGTCAGCGCCATCCAGAGTTCATTGTGGAACTACTCGGGTTAACACTTGGCAGTTCACCAATATGTATGTAACATTTATGTAACATTGGTTATTGTATAACAGATGCATCACAAACGTTTGTAACAGTTACAAAACTTTTGTTATATAACAAAAAGTTCTTTACCTGTGATAAAACACTTACGTAACATCAGTTATATAACAGATACATCACAAACGAAGTATATGGTTTGTAACAGTTACAAAACTTTTGTTATGTAACAAAGTTCTTTAGTTGTAATAAAACAGTTATGTAACTGATCTCTTTGTGTTTACTGGGTTTGCACCATAATGTATATGTATTTATAACAATTTTATTCCCAATATTTTGTATAATACATATTTTTAATAAGGAGGATATTTAATCGGAATTTTAATATTTTACTAAAAACTAATTTGTACTGCTTCTATTTTTTACTAAACATTGTTTAAATTATTGATTGATTTTCTAAAATATGAGGATTTATTGTACAGAAATTTTATAATAAATCACGTTTGTATATAAACCAACCTATTTGATGTGTACTGTATACTATTTTCTTAAATAAATATAATTTAAAATATACTAAAGTTGCACTTTTTCTCCTAAAACTCCTTAATTTTAACAATGACAATTATCCTTAAAATTTGTAAAAAAAAGTATTATAAATAAATCAATTTTAATTTAATAGAATAAAAACTATTCAAAATTGTTATAAAGTTGGCTGATTGTTTAAAGATCTTAAAAATATTGGTTTTTGTAATATAAATTATAAATAAAATTTTAACTTTTATAGGTTAAAACAAACCATAAACGATATTTTTATAGAATGACGGCTAACACGAACGTAGCTTTTGTACTTGACATGCGCAATAAACTCTAATTTTAAACTGCAATAGCAATTTAAACTATTTAAAAACAATAAAACGCAACTATAGTTTGATAACTACAAGTTAAGTAAAAATTTACTTTTTCTTAAAGTATTTGTTTAAGCTATTGTATTTTGTTAGTGTGCATCAGCAAATGCGCAAACCTGCAAGCTGATTTTGCTAATAGCTGAAAGCTGAAGAGCATCAGCTTTCAGGTACTAGCATAATTGTTGCTATAGTTTAAATTTTTTGCAAACAGGAATGGTGTAGACAAGCAATTAGCTTCGCTCACTCTCTTTTACATTTAACCACGGCAACTTTCGCATGAACGTATGTTGAACTAAGTAATGCGGTACGTGTTTGGTTAAGGTAGCGGAATGTAATGATAACGGAGAATCCACTGTTACTATCGTATGTCCTAGCATTTTAGAAGGCGCGATTAACTGAGAAATGGGCGGGGCTTCTCATTCCTCATCGGAACGCGGAGCTGTTCATTTCATTAGATTTCTCTACGTGCGTTATGCTGATCGAGAGCAGAGTGGGAGTCCCTAGTCCCTACCACAACTTTCCAACGAGCGGTGGGAAATACAGCGTCACCGATTTGATTCACTGTCAGTAGAATTCATGTTTGCTGAGAATTCGAACTCTAGTAGCTGAAAACTGATGAAAATGAACGCCAATTTCTATGACAAGCAAGAAATTCGATTGTTTTAGGCATTTTAGAAGCCATTTTCAGCCATTTTCTGTTCAACCAGCAAAGAGGTAAGCCATGCTTGGCGTCTTTGCATATTTTTTATATTATTTTTAATTATTAATTATTATAATTAACTTGAAAATAGATATTTTTACGTTTTAAATTATTTAGACTAATTAAATTTGCTAATATATTTATTATTTATCAATTTAATCAATCATTTTCGATATTCTTAGTAATTTTTAGATGTTGTAAGGAAAATTAAAAGCATTTTTTTCTTGAATTGTTTATATTTATAAATTTAATAATAGATAAGCATAAATTAGAAAAAGGTAGGTTTTTTTGTTTGTTTAAATAAAATTATTTGAGTCAAGTTCAATAATTGTTTAAAAATTTAACACAATTACTTGAAAAAAATAATAAAATTTTTATATGTAAATTTTGATTAGTTTTAGAAAAAATGGCAAATGAAAATAACAACCATAATTTCAACGGAGGACCTGGCTTTTGGTCAGGCTTCAATATAATGGTAAGTTTTTGAATTTTAACTGTAGTACATGATAAATTAATAAGTAATCACACCTTACATTAATTTAATAAAATTGAAATATAAAAAACTTACTAATTATGCATGAGTTTTTCATTTTTAATTTAATTTTTGTTATTAAAAAAAATAATATTATTGTAACTTAACAACGATGTAAAATAACATTTCCGCCTTCGATCAAAATAAAAAATTACATCAAAGTTTAATGTATAACGTCCATCAAAATAATAATGAATTTCGATTGCAAAAATATTATTTTATATCGCTTTTAAGTTACAGAATAGCGATTTTTTTGACATCGGGATGACATTCACACTTAACAGCAATGTTATGAGTTATGACTAACATTTTTATTCAGAATTATCTCATAAGACTTATTACGCCAGTCAAATCTTTCTCTTGTGCTCTTATAAATCATTGCAAAACATCAAATAATTCACGTTCTCTGACATATTAATAAATTGACTAATCATGATGAATATTTCATGTTTTGCAATGACTTATATGAATGGAAGAGTAGGGTGCTACTTGCCACTGGCATGTTTCATATTAACTATAAGTCAAAATAATTTTTTTAGGCAACTGCTCTTTTGACGGAGATCCAGAATAGGGGAGGAAGAAGAAGGAATGCTCGTAGGAGCAGACGAGGAGGAGCAAACAATCAGCACCCTTATGACCAGAGCAACGGTCGGAGAAATGGAAGGAACCATAGAAGGAATAACCAGGTGCAGGTACCTGCACAACCTGCAATTCAGACCCGGAGTAATGAAATTATTCCAGTGCAGGTACCTGTACCTGTCGAAAATCCACCACCTGAACCAGTAAATTTGGTACAGACACAGGTGTCACCAGAACGTACAGATACACCAGTCATGCAAAGTGACAACAAAGAAATGGAAATTTGGTAAGTTTAGAATTTGTTTAAAATAGTTGTTTGATTAGTTTCATATATTTATTCTTAGAATTTAATAATGATAATTAATATGTTGATTCTGTGCAAACCTGAAACATATCTATGAGGTAACTATAGAAACCATTACATTACATACTCACATCTTTAAGGTGATAGTCGGCAAATTTGAGTGTTTGATTTTAAAATTCGCTTGATATTTGCAATTTTGGTCATAATTTTTTTTTCAGTGGCTTTTTTTCTTTTTTTTTTACTATACTAAAAGATCATATTTTGTAATTTTTATCTTTGTAAGATAATCTCAACAATTTTAAGAAAGCAGCAAAAAAGTACTTTGTAAAAATTGAGCAAATTAAACACAAAGAAAAAACAAAAAGTAATAACATATTTTATCTGGTGCTACTTAGTAGAAAAGGATTAAAACAAAAACGTGATTCTCTCTTTTTTGCTTCACATACTTTTATTATTTTTTTATAGGGTTTTGAAAAAAATGTAAAATTTTGTTACAACAAAAATATATGTAGCAAAAAAGGAAGAAAAATGTTTTTGTTTTATCTCTTTTCTACTGAAAAAAGCTTCACTGGAAAAAAAATTATGACTAACTTAAGGACATTTCCTTACGGGTCTTAAAAAATTGCATCAAATCGACCTATGATTAAATATATTAGACGGCATGTTATAATCATAAATTTTTGATTAGTGCTTATATTAATATATATTATTCTATTGTTTCAGATTCTTTCAATTATTTTTACTTATGGAATTAAAACTTTTTTTTTATAAAATTAAATATATTTAAATTTATATTTTTATTATTTATTACCCAACCTTTAGACTTTTATTTAAATAGTAAGCAATTGTCTTATAAAGTAATATTGATATATTCTAAACTCAATGCTTTTTAATTTACTTATTTTTTTAATATATTTAGTCATTGTTTTTTTTTAGGTTATGATACTATTTATCAATATCATAGAACTTAAAATTAATAGAAATTTAGTTTTAAGAAATATACATCTGATTTATATACAGGATGTTCTCAAATTAACGTACGAACTCCAGTGCTTTTAAAAAATCCATTCGACTTATTCTTATAACATTATTAATACTGACAAAGTGCTCCAATTAAAAAATATATATTATTTTATTTATTTTTTATAATATAATTTTATTTATTAAAAATGCCTTCTAAGAATAAATGTTTACCTGTTTAAAAAGAATAAAGATTTCGATACAAATCCTTTTCCTGATTTAAGAAGACTTAAAGGACTTTAAAATGAGCTAAAAAGATTTAAAATAGCAGCAAGGTAAAGAAGTTTAAAAAATTTAAATCTCGTGCGATTCTCAAAATTGTAGTGTTTTAAGAAATATACATCTGATTTATATACAGGATGTTCTCAAATTAACGTACGAACTCCAGTGCTTTTAAAAACTCCATTCGACTTATTCTTATAACATTATTAATACTGACAAAGTGCTCCAATTAAAAAAAATATATTATTTTATTTATTTTTTATAATATAATTTTATTTATTAAAAATGCCTTCTAAGAATAAATGTTTACCTGTTTAAAAAGAATAAAGATTTCGATACAAATCCTTTTCCTGATTTAAGAAGACTTAAAGCACTTTAAAATGAGCTAAAAAGATTTAAAATAGCAGCAAGGTAAAGAAGTTTAAAAAATTTAAATCTCGTGCGATTCTCAAAATTGTAGTGTTTTAAGAAATATACATCTGATTTATATACAGGATGTTCTCAAATTAACGTACGAACTCCAGTGCTTTTAAAAAATCCATTCGACTTATTCTTATAACATTATTAATACTGACAAAGTGCTCCAATTAAAAAAAATATATTATTTTATTTATTTTTTATAATATAATTTTATTTATTAAAAATGCCTTCTAAGAATAAATGTTTACCTGTTTAAAAAGAATAAAGATTTCGATACAAATCCTTTTCCTGATTTAAGAAGACTTAAAGCACTTTAAAATGAGCTAAAAAGATTTAAAATAGAAGCAAGGTAAAGAAGTTTAAAAAATTTAAATCTCGTGCGATTCTCAAAATTGTAGTGTTTTTAGAGCCAGTGGCAGGGAAATAATGGACCAAAAGTGGAACTGAGTGATGAATTTTAATCAGTTTTTAATTATCTTTCATTTGGGGGGTCGATTTTGCAAAAATTCGAAAAATTTATTTTTCATATTTTTGAAAGGCATTTGGCTTGATTTTTTTTCTTAATTTTCTCAAAAATTATTTACAGTAGCAAGCTAAAAATTTTACTCAACATAGATAACCAAAATTGGAGTGTTTAAAGTCCGGTTTGATGAAAATCATCCAAATAGTTTTTTCGAAAAAAAATTCCAAAGTTTTTGTAAATTTCGAGTACAAATACGGCCCTGGAGGACACATTTTTAATTCCACATGATTTGGTTTCATATTTTTCGATAAAGGAATGTATTCTGAAAATTTTAAGTTTTCAATCGTTCAAATCGGGCAAGTGGTTCGGTAAAAATTAATTATTTTCCGATTACTCAAAAATTTCATAGCAATTTCTTCGTTAAAAAGTGAAATTTACGAATTTTCAACAGTTATTCGGCCATAACTTTTAAACGAAAAGAGATATAACTCCACGTGTAGCGATTTGTAATTTTTGGATTCGTTTGGGCCTCATTTCCCCCACAGTTTTGCTCTACGCGCCGTTTTTTATCGATGTTTTTTTACGATTTTGGAAAAAAAATTCCCGATGCGCTCGGATAGGCCCAATAAAATCAAATATTTTTCTCCGTATTAAGGGTACCTCAAGCCACAATTTAAGCTATATTTCGCTAAGATGGGATGCGCCGTTTGACAGCTACGATTTTTTAAATTTCGTTAAAAAAATGTCGAAAAAGGTAGGCCAATTTCAAAGCGCCAAAAACATAAACATAAACTGCTTCGTCTAAAACGTTTAAAAACTTCAATAAGACGATTATTGTGTTCTTTTAAGTTAGGTCCCATAACTATTACATCGTCTAAATATACAAGGGCTTTTTCGGTAACCAAACCACTCAAAACAGTTTGCATACATTTGGTAAAAGTAAATGGAGCTCCTTTGAGTCCAAAACACATTCTCTTAAACTGAAATTTTCCTTGAGGGGTGGTAAAACTAGTCTTGTCCTTATCTCCTTCTGCCATTAAAATTTTATGATACCCTTGCGCCATGTCCAAAGTAGAGAAATACTGACAATTTCCCAAATTTGATAGGATTTCTTCAACATCCATTAGGGGGAATGTAAAATCCTTAGTTTGCGCATTAAGTTTTCTGAAATCTAAACACATTCGATATTTGATCTTTCCATCTCTGCCAGGTTTCTTCAAAACAAGTAATACCGGATTATTGAATTCACTCTCTGATCGTTCAATTAAATCATTCTTAAGTAGTCGCAGGTACTTGGTAAATTAATACAAAAAATAGCAACACTGATTGCATTTACCTTATTACTTAGGTACCAAATTCTCTGACTTATAAAATATATAAGGCTTGAAGACTATTTATTCTTTTTCTGTGATACTTTGATTGGTACCTAGGTACTGACCAGTTTTAGTGCATTAGTTTCTTTCTGTGGAATAAATTGCAAAAGTAAATTTAATTCGAGCCCTTTTGCATTCTTCCCTTAAACACACTTATAAATTAAATTAATTAACCTTATATCCTAAATGTGATATGTAATTTTATTCTTTAATTTAACATAAAATATTTAATATGTCCCCAAAATTTCTAGAAAACAAAATTAACACAAATTTGTATTAATGTTATGAGAGCAAAATTTTGTAATAATTACTACCTACGGCCGATTCTAAAAAATATAATCTATAATAAAAATATAGGTACATATTATATTTTGGGCATATTTTGTGAGGTTGTAATTATTGCCAAAATCAAATTTAAATATTCCTCATATATTTGACCTGTACTGTACAAAAATCATTAATTAAAATAACATCGACAATCGCCATTAAAATAGAATGAATTTGTATCAACGAAAAGACCGAGCGCTAATTGACTTATAATGAATAATTTATTTTGAAATTATTTTTTACTGTTGATTTGTAAATGTACTATTTCATCTGGATAGCTTTAATTGGTTAGATTGTGATGAAAAGTTGATATCTAACAACGAAGCCTTTATCCCGAATTAATCTACTTTTATATTTAGAATATGATCCGAATCCATTACTGAGCCTAAGTAAACGCCGACGAAGAGTGTCAACTACGGAAGAAAAACGTTCAAACCCAGGAATTATGTCACCAATCCAAGAATCACCCAAAGAGGATACGGAGAAAGAAAATCAAGACATCAACGTGCAAGCTCAGCATATCTCTCATCGCGAACGGAAGAGGTTGAAGAAACGCAAGAAGGAAAAACTAAAGCAATAGTTGCTTCATGAGGATAAGAAAAGAAAGAAGAAGCATCGTTGCGTTGACGAAAATTGCAAGCATCGCAAGCATCACAAAAAGCATAGGAAGCATAAGAAGCATCACCACAGCAAGGAAATTCCTGAAGAAACTAAAATGTATCAAACACCTGAAGATGAGATCGATCAAATTGATGCAATTGAAGAAAATGATCAACCAGAAGAAGATGTAGAACAGTCAATGGATCAATTAGAAGAGGATAGCTCCAGCACAATGCTGGAACAATATCCTGAATATCGTATTATACCAAATCCCGATGATGAGGTTACCATGGATGATATTGTAGAAGCTATGCCAGATAAAAATACAAAGCTAAGAGATCGTCAAGAATCCTGCGAGAGTAGAAGCAAAATGAGCGCATTTTTACCTGCAAGGCAAATTTGGGGATGGTCTGGAAAAGGATACAAACGCAGCAAGGGAAAAGGACGACTCAAGAAAATCTTTTATAAGGAAATTCAAAGAGGAAACGAAATTATACAGGTAATGCAGTTAAATATTATAGTTTGATACACTTAAAAACATTAGTTTCCTTCCAAGATTTTTATTAAATTTTCCTTTCAAGGTTGGTGATTCTGCTGTTTTCCTATCGACTGGCCGACCAGATCGTCCTTACATTGGACATATTGAAGCCATGTGGGAATCCTGTGGTAACATGGTTGTAAAAGTAAAGTGGTTTTATCACCCTGAAGAAACCGTTGGCTGTCCACTAAACTTAAAATATCCTGTAAGTACTTTTCTTTTATAATTGTAGTTTTATTTATATTAAAATAACTGTTAAACGATTCATGCAAACTTCTTCAAATTTTGTGTGGTATATAATGTTTTATTACGTTGGTATGTGTAAATGGATCACCTGGTAAATAAAATATATCGCTGAATTGAGAAATAATTTCCAACAAGATGATTTTTCTTCTTCGTTTAGGTTTCTAATTTCAATTTTATCCAACAAGTTTCGCAGTCTTGACGCTTTTCCTTGACCTTCAACATTATCAACGTCAGCTTCACAACTAAAATTATCCAACGGCTCTAAAGTTACGTCAGGATTCTTTATCTCTACATCGTACTCGTTAATATTCAATACACTAAGATAACATTTATTATTATTAATTCTAGCTAGGCTACTTCCCAAAAATACACCTGGTTGTATTTCACGACCTTCAATTATACCTTCACCTGAACCCTTTACAAAAATTTGCATTATTCTTTCGCATCTACGAGGTATCTGATATTGGACATCCTCGCTAAAAATTTCGAACTTTACCTTTCGCGGTAATTCTAAAACATTGTCTTTGAAATTAATGTTGCAGAAATAGGTGCGTAAGAAATTACTCCCTAAAATACCATCATATTTAATCGGAAAGGTTTTATCTACAACATGTGCATCAATTTTAAAATATTGTTGACTGACTAAAAGTGGTAACTTGACCAATCCCATAGTTTGCATTGTTTCTGCGGTAATTCCCTTAATTTCTAATTTAACATTTGAATTCGGTCGCAAGTTTTTCAATACCATTGTATTCTCTTTTATAACAGTTATTGCCGATCCGGTATCAATGAGGAAAACGACATTCATATTATTAATTTTAAATCGCACGTAAGACATTTTATCATTGTCAGGTAAAGTTATAAAAATTTCTTGATATTTTAAATTAGACTCTAAAGAATTTTCAAGCGAATTATGTGCTAAAGGTAACATAATACGGTCAACACTTGGTTCGTTATCGGACAATTGTGAATTGTCAGCAGGTGCACGGTGCGTACAATTCTCAAGCATACTTTTATTACGAACATGATTTAAATTATTTTTAAAATTAACAAAAGAAAATTTAGGTCTAAAGGGATGTTTACTTGCAACTTTATTCGACCTCCGAAAGTTGCTTATTCGTTTTTTGAGGGATTCTGTTTTTCTTTATTGATGCGCTTAAAACAATTTTTAATTACATGACCGGGTTTCTTGCAGTAATGACAGATTATCGGATTACTATTATTGATATTAAACATTTCCTTCTTTATTCCGAATCCTTGAGCATTCTGGGTTCCCGATATACCCGGCGAGTTATTAAAATTACCCTGAGTACGACATTGTGTTGCGATATGTCCGAATTTGTTGCAACTGAAGCATTTGCGAGGCTTCTTCTCAGAAGGAGCGTAATTATAAAATTGTCGAGATTCTTTATTACCTAGGACTTCTCTTTCCTCACTACGAGCTTCTTCAATAGCTAATTCTAATGTTAACGGACGACGCGCTTTAATTTGGGTTTTTAAAGGTTCGACTAAACCTGATACAAATACATTTAAAGCTTGATTTTTCAAAGTGTCTGAGATTATACCAGCTTCCTCCCTGGTTTTGCCATAAGTTGAAGCGTCAATTAATTTAGATAAATATTTTTCAACCTTATTTGAATAAGATGAGATCAGTTCTCCTTTCTGTTGTCTAACACTGCTTAGTTCCAACTGCCAATGGGCGACTGAACGTTTTTCCGCAAATATCTCTTCGATATGATTTCTTAAATCTACCCAATCAACAAATTCTCTATAGCGAATTAAATTTCTGGCGCGACCGGTAATTTTTGTCTTTATAATTTTGAATAAAATTCCCCTATCTAAAGGTCTGACTGAATCGTATGCGATTTCGCAAGTATCAATGAATTCTCCTAATAACTCTTTTCTCGTTCCGTCAAATTCTTTTATTAATTTTGTCGCGGTATCTAAAGTAATATACGCATTGAAAACATTGTTTGGTGCAAATTGCGCATTGTTAGGTTGTACATTTTGTTGTGGATTTAGCAAATTTCCAGCAACTGGGGCTTGATTTCCGATGTCTTCGTCTTCCATTCTTAAGTAATTTCAATTTTATAACGAAGCTACAACAGGTTTATGCGTGCGCAGCGAGTCCAGAGTGAGACGTCTACCAGCCGTGAACCGACGCGCCACGTTTTGTAACCTCTCCGTTGGATTCTCGTTTAATCTTGTATACAAATCACACAGTTCATAATTTAGTGTATATTTAGTTAAATAAACGGTCTATCATATTTAGTTGTTTAATTTCTCGACACGGCAACGAACATTTAAAATAAATCCCAACGTAACAACATCAACGTTGGTTATAAAATTGGCGTCCCAACTTGTGGCCCGTGTCCTTGAACTAAAACCTTGTGAATGTGAATAGACTGATATTTTGTGTGCATCTAAGCGTTTAGGTCACATATTACTCTAAATTGTACTGATATTTGTTCCAAATAGACGTAAGTGCGTTTTGAAGCCGTTTGTTTTGACGCGCCGTGCTTTCGTGCTTTTGTGTTTGTTATCAGTCGAGCGCGTATTGTGTAACCGCTCTTTTGTGTTATTGTGCGTTTTGAAAACTCGTCTTGTGACGCGCCGCACCTGATTGACTAAGTTTGTGACATTCATCATAATTGAAGGTGAAGCAAGGAATTATTGGCTCCGAAGCCACAATAAAGAAAATTCAGAAAAACAATCAATCGTTACTACCAATATGACGCAACCAGTAACTATGACAGGTGAGCAGTTCACCCAATTATTAGATAGGTTAAGTCAAATGACAGTTCCATCTATTGAACCGCCGATGAATCAAATTAATGGTCAACATGGGACATTTGCAAAATGTTCATCACGTTTTAATGGATCACGTTCAAGTGATGTGAATGCTTTTATTGATGCTATAGAAACATATAAAGACTGTCTAAATATTACGAATGAGAATGCATTAAAAGGGTTGTCAATGTTGCTTGATGATTTTGCTGCCTCCTGGTGGAGTGGAGTAAAAGACACTGTTACCAGCTGGCCTGATGCTATTAAATTATTACAGACAAATTTTGGACCTAAAAAACCACCCCATAAAGTTTATAGGGAACTCTTTGCAAACGAACAGGATTCTAAAACAAGTACAGATCAATTTGTATGCAAAGCTCGCGCATTAATTGCTCAACTACCTAAAAATACTTTGCCAGAAAATGTGCAATTAGATATGGTGTATGGTCTTTTGCATTTGCGTATTCGAGAAAAAGTTCAAAGAGATAGTTTCAGAAATTTTAATGAGCTTCTTGAACTCGCTCGTATAGTCGAATCAAATTTTGCCGAAATTGAGGAACATTCAAAAACTCGTATTGAATCAAATCAAGTTTTCAAAAAGCAGCGTTGTAATTATTGTAAGAATATAGGACATTCGAAAGAAGATTGTCGTAAGCTTCTTGGAAAATCCAGTAAAGTAAATGAACAAACAAAGTCTCAACAAAGTTCTAATGTAATTCCAGCAGGAAATCTTAACATACTTACATGTTATGGTTGTGGACAAGCGGGACATATTCGTACCAAGTGTCCCAATGTTAGCAATAATACTGTGGAATCTTCTTCGATTGACTTTTGTTTATTCAGTTCGGAGAAAATGTCATCGTTGTCGCCGCGATTACGCCCTATACTAAACATTGATATTTTAGGATTGCATGGTACAGGACACGTGGATACTGCAGCTCGTCAAAGTGTCGCGAGTAAACTTTTGTATCAAAAACTATGTGAATTAGGCATTAACTTTTCGAGTGAATCTGTTAAGATACGGTTAGCGGACGGAAGCGAGAGAACTGATATTTTAAAAACTGTTTGTGTTAACGTTAGCTTACAACAACGTGTTGTTCCGGTAACATTTTTGGTTTTGCCTGAAGCAGAATACACATTACTCGGTATAGATTTTATAGTTGATATGGGTATCGTTATTGATGCTAAGAACTCTGTCTGGAATTTTGCTGATGCACCTCTCGATAAATTTAAATTAAATTTTGATCAAATTCGTCGTAGTAATTCTACAGATTTAAATTCCATTTGTGCGTTACGCAATGATGAAGGTCACACTCTTCAAAGTTCTCAACGTGAAGAGCTTAATAATTTGTTGACATGTAACCAGGATATCTTTAGTCCAGGGGGAGATGCTACTACTTTTATTCAGCATCATATTAGAACCGAACCTCATCTGCCCATTAGTTGTCCTCCATATAGAGTAAGTCCTCCAATGAAGGAAATTTTAAAGAAAGAGGTTGATAAACTCTTAGAAAATGGTCTTATTGTTGAATGCGAATCACCGTATGCTTCTCCAGCTGTCCTAGTAAGTAAAAAGGATGGAAGTCATCGTTTATGTATCGATTATCGAAAATTAAACTCTGTTACTAAGCACGATACGTATCCTTTACCCAGAATGGATGATTTAATCCACTCAGCAAAGAAAACCAATTATATGTCTTCTTTAGACTTACGTTCGGGTTATCATCAAGTAAGAGTTGCAGAAGAAGATCAAGATAAAACCGCCTTTATCACTCCTTTTGGATCGTTCAAGTTCTTACGTATGCCATTTGGATTACGCACTGCTCCAGCTTGCGTTGGTTGTTATGGCGGGTATCAAAGATAACGTGTGTGCTGAGCAAGGCTCAAAAAAAACGTGTAAATGTGGAATCCTGGCAGTTACAGGGCCCAAATGTGAAGAATGTGATACAACTTACCATCCGTCATGTGTAAAAAAATACAAATCCATAAAAAGTATTAGTGATACTCAAGTAAAATGTTGTGATAAGAAAACGTCCAACAATGAGAGTATCCAAACACCCGAGGTACCACTAAATGAAGATATAAAATTCCTTCAAATGGAGAATGCTTTGTATAAAAAATTAGCGTTGGAGTATGAGGATAAAAATCTACTTCTCAAAGATTATATTAAAGTTCTATTAGAAAAAATTTCATTACTGGAAGATAATACAAAAGTAAACACTGCAATCAGCGACATCTACAATTCTGATGGTATACAACCTAAAATTGTACTACAGAACCCTGTAAATTCCGAAAAACAGGAATCAATAAAATCAATAATTTTAAAGAATCCTTTATCAAAGTCTAAATCTTACACGAAACAGCCAACGAGTCCGTTACCTCAACAATTGGCTCAAAACTTCGATTCGACTCCTCTGTCACTTCGAACAGCTTCCAACAATAAGATTATTGTAGAAAAAACAATTAGCCCTACAAATAACGTAAATAACCGGAATGATGTTGATGATGGTTTTAAAATTGTATCCTACAAAAAGAAACTGAGAAAAACAAACCAGAAAAATATAATTACCAGAGGTACTGCAACTGATACACAAATATCTGGTGTATCAAAAAAGTTATGGTACTTTGTGGGAGGCGTTAAAGATACCATAACTGAAGATAATATGAAAGATCATCTCAAGATTATTTTAAAACATGATGATTTTAGTTGCGAGAAAATGAATAATAAAACAAATGTCAACAGTTTTAAAATAAGTTCAAATCAAGAAGATCGAGAGAAGTTACTTGCTGAAAACAACTGGCCAGCCAATGTATACATCTCAAGGTATATTTTTCGAAGAGGACGAGAAGGAATCCCTAAAACGTAGTAACGAGGTAAATGAATTTACAAACGTCTTTAAACTTCTACACCTCAACATTCAGTCCATTAGTGGCAAGATAGACGAGTTCGAGTCAATACTATGTGATTCAAATTATAGTGTGTTGTGTATTTGTGAACATTGGTTACATGAAGATTGTATGTCAAACTTTCATATTAACACATATTTAGTAGGTGATTATTTTGCCCGAAAAGTTTTTAGACAGGGAGGTGTAATAATATTATTTAAATCTGATTTGAATTTTACCAAGCTACCTATCAGTCACTACTCAACCGAAAAACATTGTGAGATCGCTGGAATCTACTCTGTTGAATTAAATTGTATAATTATTACTATATACCGTTCTCCGAATGGAGACTTCTATACTTTCTTAAATATTTTATATAATGCATTTAAACAAATAGATTTTTTAAACAATTTTGTTATTATAACAGGTGATTTTAATGTTCATTTTGGAAGCAATGATGTAAACTCTACTGTCCTATGTGATTTCATGAGTACTTTTAATCTATGTCGTAATGTAAATTTCGCCACTAGAAACAATAATTGTCTAGATAATATATTTGCAAATTATGCACTAAATGAAAATTATGTAACCCCCTTCAATGCTGGTCTATCTGATCATATAGGAATAGAATGTAATATAATGTACACATCTTTGAAACCAATACCAATTAAAAAAAAAGGTGAGAAATTTCACAGATTTCGGTAAAATTCAACTTTTTAATCAGTTAAATGAAATAAATTGGGATAAAGTGTTGAATCAAATCAATTTTAATGTTGACGATAAAATGAAAATCTTTGTTGAGCTTATAGTTTATAATATCAATATTGCGTTTCCCGAGACCTATGTAAAGGAAAGTAAAGAAAAGAGATTTGTACACTGGTTTAACCATGATTTAAAACAAATGCGAGAGACTTTAAATTTTATTAGGGAAGTTGCATGTCATAGTGATGATCTTGAAATGAGAAATACAATTAAATCATATAGAAAAGAATACAAGGCAGCAATAAAGAAAGCCAAACTCAAAGCAAACGATGATTACATTTCTTATTCAAATAACTCACCCAAAGCCATGTGGGACATTATTAATAATAAAAGAGGTAAATTTATAAAATGTGATAATTCTAATACTTGTGATATAAAAGCAAATGATTTTAATAACTTTTTTACAAATATTGCCTGTGACATGCATAAGGCTTTACCAGAATCTGTAATTAATCCAGTAACTGTTGCATGCTATGCAGCTAAGGAAACTGATAACTATTTTGAATTTAAAAAAGTATCCACAACGTATGTTCGAGAAATAATTTTTAGTTTAAATAATAAAAAAAGTAGAGATATTTACGGTATGAACATAGACATAATTAAATCCGTGCTTGATGTTTTACTAGTACCTTTCACATCCTTAATTAATGATTGTTTTAAAGAAAATATTTTTCCAAGCGCATTTAAGTTAGCTAAAGTAATACCACTTCACAAAAAAGGTAATAAAGAAAACATTAATAACTATAGACCTATATCTCTACTCCCTGTCTTATCGAAAATATTGGAAAAAATAATGAGTGCACAAATTATAGATTTTTTAAGCTTAAATAACATATTAAATAATAGTCAATTTGGATTCAGAAGTGGACTTTCTACTATCGATGCTTTAATGGCATTAATTGATGTTATCAATGATACTTTGGAAGCTGGTAATGCTGCTAATGTAACTTTTCTAGATTTAAGTAAAGCATTTGATTGTGTGCCCCATGAATTACTTCTAAGGAAGCTATATGCTCACAATTTCCATCCTAACTGCATAACCTTGATTTTATCTTATTTAAGAAATAGGTATCAGAGCGTTTTTGTAAATGATACATATTCAGATTTCGTTGAGGTAAAATACGGTGTTCCACAAGGTTCTGTGCTGGGGCCACTTTTATTTATAATCTTTGTTAATGATTTCCCGGTATTTATGGAAAATAGCTCTGAAGTTATTTTATATGCAGATGATACAACCCTTATCAATACCAGTGAAAACAAATATGATATGCTCTCAATGAGTGATTCAGCAAAGGAGAAAGCTATGGGTTGGTTTATTTCAAACTGCCTAACCCTTAATTCTGAAAAGACTATTACTCTTTGCTTCAACTTAAAGAAATGGGAAGACAATAATATAAAATCCGCTAAATTCTTGGGAATACAGATCGACTCGAAATTATTGTGGCATGAACAAGGTAACTCAGTTGCTAAAAAGATTTGTTCAAATATATTCCTGTTACGACAACTCAAGGATTCTGTAAATCAAAGTGTATTACGCTCTGCATTTTTTGGACTTATTCAGTCCAATTTGTCATATGGGATAATGGCTTGGGGTCATTCTGTTATAAGACATCGATTGTTTGGGCTTCAAAGGAAGGCGATAAGAGTAGTAGCAAATCTTCCTTATGACGGAGATTGCAGAGGTGCTTTTGTCAGTTTAAAAGTTTTGACCTTACCCAGTTTATTTATTTTTGAATGTTTATCATATTTAAAGCAAAACCCTGAGAAATTTTTCACCCATGAATCATTACATCAACATGACACAAGAAATAAAAACAATATATATCCATATTATCATAGACTAAAAAGATCGTGCAGCTCGGTTAATTACTTTTGTATAAAATTTTATAATGTGCTACCTCCATGTCTTAGACAACTAGACAATAAAAAATTTAAAATTTCTATAAAGGATATGCTATTAAAGCAAGCTTTTTATAGCTGGGATGAATTCCTGAACTTTGATTTTGGTTCTTGATATAAATTTTTAATTAATATATATATTTATGTAATGGCAATACATGTTTTATGTATGTTAGTGTATATCTATGTTTTTATTTTATCTATTTCATTGTGTATTTTATTCATTAATTAATATTGTGTATTGATTGACTGGTGTAAGTTTATTTCTTGTAAAATGTTATCACCAATAAAGTTATCTTATCTTATCTTATCTTATCTTATCAGCTACGTTCCAGAGACTTATTGACAAATTTAAAAGTGCACTCGGTAATAAATTAATATTGGCTTATTTAGACGATATTTTAGTGATTTCGGAAACTTTTGAAGAACACTTGGTAGATTTGGAATCTGTATTTAATCGACTCCGTGAGTTTAAATTACGCGCAAATCGGGACAAATGTGTTTTCGCAAGATCAAACATTAAATATCTCGGACATTTAATAACTTCGGAAGGTATAAAAGTTGATCCGGAAAAGACTTCAGCCATATTTAATATTCCACCACCGCGTACAGTGAAACAGGTACAATCATTTTTACAAACTTGCGCTTGGTACAGACGATTTATAAACAATTTTTCGGAAGTGTCGCGTCCGTTAAGTGAGCTTACACGAAAATCGAGTATTTGGAAATGGGAAAAACGCCAAGAAGACGCATACCAAAATCTCGTAAAAGCCATCAATTCTCCCGTTTCGTATGAGTTGAGTGAGGTAACCGAACCTTACAATTCCATTGGTTCCTATCATGTATCAAATTTGAAGCCTTATCAAGGTCCAAGTGGTCAAACCCCGGAAGTTCCAAAACGAAAGAGAGGTAGGCCACGTAAAACAGAAGACAAACCCAAGGAATCCGCTTCGTCTAGTTCTAGTTCCTCATCGGGACGATTTCACAACTAGAGGGGGAGAATATAACGAAGCTACAACAGGTTTATGCGTGCGCAGCGAGTCCAGAGCACAAAGTATGTACTATGAGAGGAGTTGAAAGCCGGGTAATTCGGGAAGCAAAACGCCACTTTCGAAGAAAACCGGAACTAACGAATTTTGACAACTGAGCGTGCGTATGTCAGAAAGCGCAATATCAATTCTTTCAATCTTGTAGGTTACATGATATGCAAGTGGTTTTGTTGAAGAAACAAAGCCGGTGATTTTTTTAGTAAAGGTAGGTAAATATATTTAGTTCAAATTTAATATGTCCGGTAAGGTATCGTATCGTTGTTCTTTTCCGAATTGTTCAAATGTACGGTATGTCAATACGGCTGAAACTAATAATATATATAATAATATCCTTCTTTAAAACATCTTTTTTTGTGTGAAGATCATTTTGAAGAGAAATCATTTTCCAGTTCATTAAAAACACATTTGCATAAGTATTCAAATCCGGTAAATAATAATAACCGTGCCGTTGTTACTAAAAATTTAGAAGTAGCTTTTAGTGATCACTCGTATTGCTCAAAATCCAATGTAGAAAATTTAGAAATAGCTTTTAATGATCACACGTATTGTTTTAAATCCAATTTAGAAAGCTTAACAATATCTAATAATTTAATGATAGACGATGAACCAATGGAAAATGTGACTCAATCTATAAAATTAGCTGAACAAAGTGAACTTTATAATAATTTGTTTAATAAAAAAAACGTGATCTTCATACAATAAATAGGCAACAGCAAATGACTATTTGGAAATTAAGAAAACGCCTTAATGCATGTACTTCATCTTTGAAAAATATAGAAAGGATTAGTAAAAATAAACTTTCACGCATTAATAAACCTACACGCCGTTTCATTATTCCCTCATAACAATTATGCATGTTTACCATTTTTTATGTTTCATGCTTCGCGGAAGAAACCAACCAACCTGAGGATGGACATTTTGAATTCTATTGAATAGGTAACAATATAGATAAAAATATTATGTAATTTTGTTTAATGAAATTATTTTATTTCAGATTTTGACTTCTCAGAAATATTCCATAATGGATTATTGAAATTTGGGCAGGACTAACCAGAGACAACAAGCAACAATACGTATGGGAGCCAATAATAGAAAAAAAAGTGTATTAAACAGAACAATTACAAACCCCCGAAATTTAATTTGTAGAACATCTACATCGCAAAAATTGAATCACTAGACAAATTCACTGGCTAGCGGTTTTAGAATTTGTCTGACGAATCAATTTTTCCGATGTATATGTTCTACAAATTAAGATTTTGGGAATTTCTAATGGTTCTGTTTAATACAGTTTTTTTTCTATTACTAGCTCCAGGACCAACAATTTTAAATACTTATTAAAGAAATTCTCATATTCTTTTATGTTTTTTGTAGAAATAAAAAATTTATTGATTTGAATTTTAGTTGTTCTTTCTTCAGTCCTCACTAATAAATAAAAAAAATCGTTGATTTCTTGATAAAATGTGAAAGAAATTACTTTATGTAAAACCACAAATTTTATCTACCAAAGCCTAAAAAGTCAAATGATTTACTCCTCGGTTAGCTTTTTAAATTTAATTTTAACTTTTAACTACTTTTTCCCTCTCCCGATGACCACATTTACATATCGAATTAAGACTATTTTTGAAAAAATTTTTATTTGGTAGGTACTATATAATAATTGCCTAATTTTACATAAATTACTGTGTTAAAAATATAACAAAGAAGGCTTGCCAAAATTTTCATAAAATTATCGGTTAAAACAAAAGAAGAAAATTAAAATGAATTTTGTGTTGGGTACCAAATACCCACGTTATGCATCCTAGGGTTAATCTATTGTACGATGAATGTCTCCATCAATTAAGTTCGTATATCCTAACTCGTCACAGACAAAATATTTTTGTTTAAAACATTGTAACGGGTCGATTATTTGCACACTCGTAAGACCTTACAGAAAATATCTGTAATGTAATTATGGAAGTGTCCATTACAACCCATTTAACAAAACTTACATATACTTCCTGTAAGGACTTACGGTTTGGAAATGAATTGCTCAATAAATCAACAATTTAATTTTAGATTGGATTAATTAACACATTATATTATGGATTATGGCGGTTTTGCCTTATGAACCATTGAAAATACTAGTCGCATTAATAAATTTAATGGTTGTTGGATTTGGATTGAGGGAATTCCTGGTGTTTTATTTATTGGTTATATGTTATGTTTATGTTTTTATTTTTAAATAATTTCGTGTTATGAACGAGAGTTGACGAGTAGTTCCGAATCCCAATAGTTCCGGTTTTCTCAGTTAGGAGGCCACTGCTTCCCTCCGTTAGCATGGGATTCGGACATCTCAATCATCTATTATCTCTGGTCCAGAGTGAGACGTCTACCAGCCGTGAACCGACGCGCCACGTTTTGTAACCTCTCCGTTGGATTCTCGTTTAATCTTGTATACAAATCACACAGTTCATAATTTAGTGTATATTTAGTTAAATAAACGGTCTATCATATTTAGTTGTTTAATTTCTCGACACGGCAACGAACATTTAAAATAAATCCCAACGTAACAACAACAACGTTGGTTATAATTTCCATTTATATTTAAACGTTAACAATTACAATATCTAACGTAATTATAGAAGTACCAAATAAAAGTTAAATTATTATTTCTGATGCGAAACAAATTATAAAAATTTAGTAACTTTAACTTACAATAGGAGAGTAAACATTTTTCTTTGACGATTCACGAAGTTGTCCTCTTGAGACTCTTACAACAACAAGGATGAAGTCGTTCCTGTGTAAACTGCTCCTGATAGGGTTTATTCCAATTTCCAGAGTTTCCAAAATTTTCCAAATTTTCCAAATGGTCCAAAATTTTCAAAGTTCCAAAGTTTCCACAATAAATTCAAGTAGCTCAGCTTCGCAGACTGGATCATTGATAATATTCAAAAGTCGAATCCCAACGCTGGTCACCAATTTTTATGTTGTGGTTTTGCTGTTTAAAACGCTGCCACCACCTGGTTTTAACTGATGGTCCAGGAACCAATAATAGCACAGTTAGGTCGATGAATTAAACACAGAATTTAAGTAACTCTTGCTGTTTATTCAACTAATAAGAGCACAACGACCACAGAATCTACTGTGTGAGGTTTACAGAGGCAAAGTACCACCTGTTATTGCCGTGAGCGCTTACTTGCTACTGCCAATGCAGAAAATACAAAAGAAAAATACGTAACACAATATTAAGAGATAAGTCGGTGAGACGCTGACACAACAATATGGCATTGGTGCAGTTATTTCGCATAAATTTCCCAATGGAGCTGAACGTCCAATTGCGTATGCCTCAAAAACACTAAATACGGCTCAATTAAATTATTCACAAATTGAAAAAGAAGCCTTGGCAATTGTTTTTGGGGTACAAAGATTTTATCAATATTTATTTGCAAAAAAAATTATACTAAGAACAGATAATAAGCCCTTAATATCAATTTTTGGGCCAAAAAAGGGAATACCCATAATGTCAGCTAATCGAATGCAAAGATGGGCTTTGTTATTAACCAACTTTGTGTTTGTTGTTGAATATGTCGCATCAAAAAATAATCAAGCTGATTGTTTATCTAGACTTCCCTCAAAGGAAATTTATTTTAAAGAAGATTTGGATGCCACATATTTAAATTATATCGAAAATAATGAAGACCTTCCGGTAGATCATAAATTAATTAGCGAACATACAAAAAGAGATGAAATTTTAAGTGAAGTAGTACAGTTTATTCAAAATGGTTGGCCTCAATCCGGTTCAAAGAGGTTAAAAAGTTATTATGATAATAGATTTAATTTAACTGTTGAACAAGGGTGTATATTATTCGGATACCGCGTAATAATTCCAAATTCTTTGCAAAAATTAGTTCTTAAAGAATTGCACAAGACTCATTTAGGCATTGTTAAGACCAAAAGTCTTGCCCGATCTTATGTTTGGTGGCCAAACATGAACGCAGATATTGAAAACGAAGTTAAAAGTTGCGAAAATTGTTTAAACTTTAGAGCTTCTCCACCAACAGCTACATTAAAAACATGGAAATATCCACTAAAATGTTTCGAAAGGATCCATATTGATTTTCTTGGACCGATTTAAAAAAAAATATTTGTTTTAGTAGATTCTCATTCTAAATGATTAGAAGCATTTATAGTCTCAAACATAAGTAGTAACACGACTATTAGTATTCTCCGAACCTTATTTTCTCGTTTTGGTTATCCTGAATATTTAGTGTCGGATAACGCTGCACAGTTCACTTCGGAACTGTTTCAACAATTTTTGGATTCAAATGGTACTCATTTTTGTGAAATTTCTCCATACCATCCAGCTACTAATGGTGCAGCTGAGAACTCAGTAAAGACGGTTAAAAATGCATTGTATAAAGCGCTCAATAATAAAAATTGCACATATGAAAATATGGAGAAAACGTTACATAATTTTTTGTTAGATTATAGAAATACTCAACATTGTACTACGGGAGAAAGCCCTGCCAAATTATTGTTAGGCCTAAGAATTAGAAATCGTTTAGATCTCATGATTCCTAGCAATAAAAGTCAGAGAGAAAATATTAATAATGATGTATTAAAACTAGTAAACCATGTTGAAAATAAACAAAGAAAACAAATTGATAATTTTAAGGGATCTCGAACAAAATATTTTAATGTAGGTGATGTAGTTGGAGTGCGCGATTATCGCTTTACTAAACCTACGTGGATTAGAGGTGTTGTAGAAAAGGTGTTAGGTGTAAGAACATATTTAGTGAAAATTCCATCAATCCAAAAACAGCGGAACAGTTTAAATCAATTAGTGGAATATGCAACGTGTGTAAGCGATGATATTATTCCTAAATTGACGGATCCCAATGTTATTAATGATAATTGGAACTGTAGCAGCAACATTTCAACTATCTCAACAAAATAATGAACTTTTAAAATTAAAAAAGAATATTATAATCAAAAATTACAATTACAAAAAGAAGAGATAAGGGAGAAACGACGTATGGCAAATGCTCTTGAGAGGTTGGCAGATATCCTTTATCCTTAGTGCCAAAATTGGTAATCCATATAATTTTTGTAATAAAAGTTAATTTTTGTGATAAAAGCAAATTTATGTGATAGAATTTTGTATTATTTTCATATTTATTTATTACACAGTTACTATTTTAATGTGTTTTTATTTACAAGACTGTATTTTGTTAAAATTCAAGTTAAAATTTTAAGTATTTTTTACAATATTATTGTTTTATTATGTTTTTTTTCCACATCAAAACTTTTATAATTTATGAATTTGTTTTTATTCTAAATATAAATTTACAAAATATTTTTTAAAATGAAAAGATAAATTATTACAAAAAGTGAAATTTGAACTTACTAGTAGATAGGTTATTTCCAAGCTTGCTAATTATCGTCCCGGGACGGTCACGGACATGCGCATTAGATAAAAGGCAATGCGTAATAGGTAATGCGCATACTTTGTTACTACTGCGCATGTACGTGACCGTTCTGGGACGGTAATTTTGCAAGCTTGGAAATAACCTAATATAAACTATCTGGAAACCTTACACGAATTAACAACGATTGTACAACCCTTTTTTTTTTAAAGAAAGAATTTCCATCCTAAAAATCAAAATTCTTGCATACCTATTTTGTTCATCATAAGCCATTAAAATAAATTTTAATGTTCGCTTGTAATTGTAATTATTAGTATTAATTTTAAAATTTTGTAGATTCTTAAAAAATTGGCTATAAATTCTAAAATACTTAAAACAGAAAGAAGTTTAACATACCATTAAAAAGTCAATAAACGTAGGTTTATAATGCGCGTTTAAAATCAAAAATTGATTAAAAAATGGTGGAGTTATTAAAGTTTTCTTAAAAAATTTTTATATTAAATTGCAATTTATTTCAAAATTCTAAAAAAAAACATCATCGAATCTTAAATTACAGTTCTTACTTTAATTTAAATAATTTTTACCATTTCTTTAAGATGTTTTTAGTATCTATTTTTGAATTATTTTTATTGAATTTTACAAAAAACTACACTTTTAAGTTTCTGATTCATAAAATTAGGAAAAATCTGATAAAAGTAAGTTTTTTGACTGCTGGTCTGATTTAGAAAACCTTTTTATGCAGTTGTACTTAGGACTGTATGTGTAAGAAAATATAAAAAAATTGCGCCCTCACATTTTTTTCTTTTTCGATTAAAAAAAATAAAATCTCAAAAACTGAATGATTTTTTTAAGTTTTATTTAAATTTCTTCACTGCTGGTTTGATTTTGAAAAAACTTTTTATGCAGTTTTACTTAGGACTGTATGTGTAACAAAATATAAAATATAAAATAATAATACATTTTTTTGTTGTTTTCGATCAAAAAAATAAAATAAAATCTGAAAAAGTGACTGATTTTTTTTATTTTTTTGACTTCTGGTCTGATTTTAAAAATATTTTTTGTATAATTTTACCTAGGACTGTATGTGTAATAATATATAAAAAAAAAAGCGCACTTACATTTTTTTGTTTCCGATCAAAAAAATAAAATCTGAAAAAGTAACTGGTTTTTTTAAATTTTTTTGACTACTGGTCTCATTTTAAAAATATATTTTATATAATTTTACCTAGGACTGTATGTGTAACAAAATATAAAAAAAACAGCGCCCTTACATTTTTTTGTTTTCGATCAAAAAAATTAAATCTGAAAAAGTGACTGTTTTTTTTAATTTTTTGACTTCTGGTCTCATTTTAAAAATATATTTTATATAATTTTACCTAGAACTGTATGTGTAACAAAATATAAAAAACAGCGCCCTTACATTTTTTTGTTTTCGATCAAAAAAATAAAATCTGAAAAAGTGACTGGTTTTTCTAATTTTTTGACTTCTGGTCTGATTTTAAAAATATTTTTTGTATAATTTTACCTAAGACTGTATGTGTAATAAAATATAAAAAAAATAGCGCCCTTACATTTTGTTTCCGATCAAAAAAACTAAAATCTGAAAAAGTAACTGGTTTTTTTTAAATTTTTTTGACTTCTGGTCTCATTTTAAAAATATATTTTATATAATTTTACTTAGGACTGTATGTGTAACAAAATATAAAAAAAACAGCGCCCTTACATTTTTTTGTTTTCGATCAAAAAAATAAAATCTGAAAAAGTGACTGGTTTTTTTAAAGGACCATGTCGACTTTATATGGGGTTTTGGGCACAGTATAGGCAACTACCAGTAGCGACACTTCATGCAAATTTCATGTTATTTGAAGGGACAATTTTTGGTGACCTTGACGATATATATATGTATACTCAGATACGCACGCGGCAAATTTAAATTTACGTCACTTTTTCTAACCATAAAAATGTAACATACATTTGCAAAGTTTTGCTTAAACTTGAAGTTTATAATGATTTTGACAAGCTTAAATTAAATAATATACATTTTTCAGCAATTCATTCATTCATTGCGGTATTTAAATTCAAATTACGACGGTTTTAAAATTATTTTGATCATTGAGAAATGTCACCATATTGGATCGGATTAGAAATTGCTGTTCTAAACTCAATGGTACCAGATACGCACCATAGAAATGGTACTAGGTTAGACACGGGAAAGTGTCGCTACTGGTAGTTATCTATACTGTGTTTTGGGCCCAACTATAGAGCTACAGTTTTATGTTCTAAATGGCAACCTTGCAAAAAATTTTTACTTTGACAGCTGTCAGTATAATTTAAATTTGAATTCATGACAATTATTTTCTTTCTTCAAATTAAAATAAAATTATGCCTTTTGTAAAGTGTTTTGGATGTAATTCCTACATAAATAACAAATCCCAATCCCGACATGCTAATAATCCAGCGTATGAATTTTTTTAAGACATATCCGTAATCAACGTGGCATCGAATGGATTATACCTAACTGAGATACTCGAATTTGTAAAAATTGTTTAAAAGCATTACCTCGCCAGGGTAGGAAATTGCACTTAGTATTATATATATAGATATTTAACATTTTAGAAGAATTCAAAATATATTTATATTATTTTTGTGTTACATATTCAACCCTATTCCGTATCCAAAACGTTATTATAATAGATCGATGTTATGTTATCATAACATATTAAAAGTGGTTAAATATTGTTATGAATAACATTTTAACTACGGGATAGGGCGGGTTATTTTATTTATAACAATGCCCACCCTATCCGGTAGTTAAAATGTTATTTATAATACTGTTTAACCACTTTTAATATGATATAACATAACAGCGAGCTGTTATAATAACGTTTTGGATACGGAATAGGGTTGAATATCTACCAACATAGTCTAAAACTTGTATTATTTGGACAACAGATTCAGTCGAGAGTACTTTTTCTGAATAAGTGCAAAAAATATTTTTTTTATAAGGTAATAATGAAAATGTAAACCAAGTTCCTGATTTGAATGTTCCAAATTAACCTCCTCAACATTGTCAGCAGCGACTCCAACACGGTCTTAAATTGAAATTGCCCACAACCGAAAGGAAGTGTTGTGTCTGTGGAAGTCCAGATGATAGGCAGAGACTATCAGCATCTGCTGTTTTGGAGCTTTGTATAAGGAATGGGATTTATTGCCATAGCAACAATAGAACTTGTGCCGAACATATCATTGATGGGTATTTTTCAGCCGATTCGATTCTTCGAATAGAGCAACGTTCTGCTGCTAATATTTTAAACCATCGAGAGAATGATGACCTTATTAATATATTAACAAATAGAGTTTTAAAGCGAAAACAATCTTTCGATTTTGATTCACCAGCATTAAAAGATAGTGATTTCACTTGTCTGACTGGTGTAAACAGTGCCCAATTTAATGCAGTATTAAATTATTTGGAAAATGCCACACCAAGAAGACATATTTCAAAGAGAAATTGTCTTGGAATTTTTTTAATAAAATTGAGATGTGATCCTTCACAGCTAATAATATCCATGATATTTGGTCTAAGACCAACTCAGAGATCACTTATCAGTAAGATTTTTCATGATCTAAGGATTAAAAATTATTCTTTGATGGACGAGAATAAGAGTACAAGACACTTTTGGCTACATTAGTTTACGTTTTGAATTTTATATAAGTTTAAATCACTTTTCTGCGAAAATCTTAAAAAGAAATCTAAAATGCAAAAAATTAGCTATTTTGCAAAACATGTACTGTTATTCCCACCCATTAATAATTATTAATAATGTAGTTACTTATTTTGTGTTGTATGTATTCTAAATTATATGAAATAGCCTGATAATCTCAGAAGCGAAAGAGCACTAGCTATATTATTAAAACTATATTTCATAAAAGCACCATTTTTAATTGAACCTAATTATTAATTAACAATTTTTTATTATTAGATTCTTTCGAGTTTAATGACCAATTTCGTTCCTACTTATCTCGCCTATAACCACATTACACGGGATGAATAGTCAAATGTTCATGGTACCGCTACTTCAAATCTTTTATGTACAGTTAATCCAAATTCTGTGGTTGTTCTGGTAGATTGTACATACCTATCCATACAAAACCAAGGGACCGTCAATCACAAAGGATGACGTATTCAATTCCAAAAAGGGAAAACCTGGTCAAGTTTTTCGTGGCAGTTGCACCTGAAGGGTATATTTTAAATGTTTCTGGCCCGCATGCTTGTGATGGAAGAAACAATGACTCAGGAATATTTAATGCAATGGTTAATGAATCGGTACATTACAAATATATATAAACGATTAACCTCGGGGTTAACTCACTTATATTTTCTAATAGGATGGATTTTCCAATTTCTTCCGTGAAAACGATACTATTATTTTTGACAGAGGTTATCGTGATTCTGTAGCTTTCTGCAATAATTTAGGCTTGAATGTTTTTATGCCATCTTTCATTGCTCCTGGAAACAGACAACTCACTATACAGCAAGCAAGTAATTCGAGGTAAAAAAACTATTATCATGTATAAAATAAAATCTAATTTAAAAAAAAAAAACAATTTCTCCTATTCCAATTTTTATTTCATAAGGTACTTATTTGTACAGCAGTTCAGATCCAGTAATAAACAGATTTTTGTTTAAATACAATCTTAAAAATGTTTTTACCTTACGTTTTATATTATAGGCATCTAAAACAGCTCAACTTTGTGATTTGTTTTACATTAAAAGTAGTTGATATTGTCTTTAATAGGATTGGCCCTTACTCCTTTTAATAATTTGATATCTATTAACTAAATAATCTATTGAACCCAATTTTACACTACAAAATACTTTCAGATTAGTAACAAAGCTTAAATGGGTTATAGAAACAGTTTTTGGCAGATTGCAAAACAAATAGCATATACTGAGAAACACATGCAAATTTTGGCCAATAAATATAAATAAAAAATATGAATGTAAAAATACGTTCACTTAGACTTGAATAGAATAAAAGTTTCTTACTTCAACTGTTGTTCCCTTTTTAAATACTCTGGAGAGATGGCAAAAAAATCATAAGGTAAATTAACATATTTTTCTGCTTGTGCTGGGAGTAAAACTTGAAGATTCCTATCAAGTTCTATTTCTATTTTATCAGCGATTTTTAAAGCATCTCTAAGAAACTACAATATACGTATAATTATTTCATGCCCATTAAATATCTATCATGTATACTTCCAAAACCCCCGTGTTCGTGCTATGCGGGGCGACCCGTGTCGGAGGATGAAGGGATCCTGGTGGCTGAGCCTAGCGGCAACACTCCACTTTGGCCTGGATTTCTTCTAGACGGGCGGTCGAGGCTAACACAGCTACGATCAATCGGCTGTGCTGTCCCGTCAGAGGGCCAGCTGGGTGAGCCTCTGGGGTGAGGAAGGCTGGCAGCGAGAGCTCGTCATGCAGACCTCACATGGAGGCTATATCTCCTGGGTATCCCTGGCAATCGGATTCCGACGTCCCCTTGTTGTGCTCCATGGCGGGTTGGGAGCTCACGAGATACCACTAAACAAAACCAAACCGAGGGAGCTGAAAAAGCATCTCAACAACAAGAGGGAGCTGAAAATGCACCTCAACTAGAAGGGCGCAGGAGACGTAGAATCTCCGGAGCCCAACAAAAGAAGAGGCAGAGGGAACGTCTGGCAGCCGCAAAGGCAACAGCTTTCTCGACTGCCTCAACCTCTAAAGGCACCGACACACCACTGCCAGCGGAATAAAGAGGACGAGATCCGACGGCTCAACACCCTCTCCGAGGAGCAATACGAAGAGGGGGCCGAGCCGGCCTGGTACGTTCTCTACTATTACCAAACCGGCTGTAAAATACCGCGAAATTGTCAATGGTCACCTTAGGGTAGCGATCATTGACAAACAGAACTGAAACAGCAGTTCGCTAGGTAGACTCGAAGAGTCCTAAGCGAACCTGCTGAAAGGTGAGCTGTCCAGGCTCCTCCTCAAATTCTTGAGAGAAGGAACTTTTGGAACAGCTCCCACCTTCCAGTCAATGATCTACTACAGGGAATCCTAAAGTTTACCTGCTATAGTGAGGCTTCACTCACATGGGTGAAGAAAACTATAGGGGGGCTCCCGCAACCATGGGAAGGAGCTCAGCTAGAAGTTGTTGCCGTGGACGAGCTACCAAAACCAAAGCTGACCAAAGTGACTCTATGGGTACCCGAACCGGAGCCTGAGGAGACGGCCCTGGAATGCTTGGCGGCTCAGAATCCAAATGATCAACAAGGTGAGTTTCATTCAAAATAATCTCCAGCATTGCCGAGCGGCGGCAGCTACGCTGTGCAGACACCTTGACAGTGCTGGAGAAACTATAGCTATAATTCAGGAACCCTGGATCGTAAAAGACAGGGTCTCCGGATTTAGCAACTTAAATGAGACAATGTTAACATTACCAAACGTCCGTAGGCCCAGGACTTGTATCTACGTCCCGCGCTAAATAGAAGCCAACCTATTGCCACAGCTTTGCACTGGCGACTTAACAGCTGTACAGACAACCTGTGACATGGAAAATGGCAAAGAAGGCCTAGTAATAGCGTCAGTTTACCTACCGTTCGAGTCAAAAGATCCTCCACCATCCCAGGAAATGGTAGAGTTGATCGAGCACTGCGAGGAGGATAAGAAAAACCTAGTAATTGGCTGCGACACAAACTCTCACCACAGGGTCTGGGGTAGCAGCGACAACAATAGGAGAGGTAAGTACTTACTAGAATTCTTAGCAAGTACAAATTTAGAAATAGTTAATAGAGGCTGCGAGCCAACCTTCGTAACCTCTAGGCACCAGACTGTGATAGACGCTACACGCTTCAGAAATGCCTTACAGAATTATACGAACTTGCCTGCCCACTAAGAACCGAGTCAACCAGCCAACGTACGAAGCCTTGGTGGAGTAGAGAGCTTGGAAGACTCAGAGCAAAAGGCAATAAAGTGTTGAAAACTAAAACTCCTACAGACTGGGAAGCCTACAAAAGGCACCAGAGGGAGTATAAAAAGTTGATTCGCCAAAACCAGCCAAATGCATGGAGGTCATACTGCAATGAAATTGAGTCTACCACCACAGCGACGAGATTAAAAAAAGTCTTATCAAAAGATCCGAAGCAACAACCAGGTAGTCTGAGAAAGGAGGATGGTACCTATACCAAAACTCTTTCGGGCACTGCAAAATTGTTACTTGACACTCATTTCCCAGGATGTCAGGCTGCCGCCGGGGTAGAGTGGCCCGAACACGTCTCTCCAGATCCAACGGGAGAGGAGCGTGATAGGGTTCACCACCTAGTGACGGCGGAGACAATAACCTGGGTGATTAAAACCTTCAAACAATACAAAAGCCCTGGGAATCCTGGGCTGCATTACTTCAGTGGGGGCTGGAGTCGATACTCAAACACCTGGTTGACCTCTTTCGCGCATGTATGTTACTGGCATATATCCTGTAAGTGTGGAGAGAAGTTAAAGTAGTCTTTATCCCTAAACCAGGGAAAAATGACTATTCAGTACCAAACTCGTTTAGGCCAATCAGCCTAACTTCATTTCTTTTGAAAACTTTAGAAAGATTGTACGACAGATATATTAGGGAAGAAGTTCTGGAAATAAACCCACTTCACCCAAACCAGCATGCATATCTCCCAGGTAGATCAACAGAATCTGCACTATATTCTGTGGTAAGCAGAATCGAAAAATCCCTGGCGGAGAAAGAATGCACCCTTGGTGCATTCATAGACATCGAAGGAGCGTTCGACAAACCGACCTTCGAAAACATAACCACCGCACTCCAAAAGCAAGGCGTTCCTTCCCCCCTCAAAGGGTTGATAGGCCAGATGCTAAAATGGAAGGCGGTAACTATAAGCGTAGGAGACTGCCGGGACAGGGGCATTCCAAGTAGAGGCTGTCCTCAGAGTGGAGTGATATCGCCGCTAATATGGGAGATATTAGTTGACGGAATCATACGGAGGCTTAATGAGTCGGGCTTCTACACAATTGCGTACGCAGATGACATTGCGATTCTGCTAAAAGGAAAACATGCAAACACCCTATGCGAACTGATGCGAGGGGCACTTAACGTTGTTAACACCTGGTGTAAAGAACAAAAACTGTCGGTCAATCCGGCCAAGACGGAAATGGTTCTATTCACGAAACAGAGAAAGTTGGGGAGAATATTGTTGCCCAAACTCAACGGAACCCAGCTCTGCCTACACAGCGAAGTCAAGTACCTGGGAGTCATACTTAATAATAAGCTGAATTGGGCTCCACACCTAAAGAGCAAAATCGAAAAAGCAACCATGGCGTTCTGGCAGTACCGTCGGACCGTGGGCCGGTCTTAGGGCCTCTCACCTAGGATCACCCTATGGCTCTACACGGCAGTCATTATTAGACCCATGATATGCTATGGAGCACTTGTCTGGTGGCCCAGAGTCAGACAAGTTACACAAGTAGCACAGATCACACAATCTGCGCAACAAAACTATACGCCTGTGGACAGACACCAAGGCGGCAATGCTAGCACTGGAGAGACATAAAGTCAACTCCTGGCTGGTGACAGAATGCCACCAATTGCTGCAACACCTGGCGAGGCACAATGCTGTAGAAATCCGGTGGATTAAAGATCATACGGGAGATCAGGGCAATGATAAGGCAGATGAACTGGCACGAAGGAGTGCCACCTATCAATTTTTTGTGCCACAGCCTTCATTACCGCTAGCCAAGTCAACTATCAATACCCTGATAAAAGAACACACACTACAGCGACACATCAGCAGATGGTCAGCAACAGAAAGCTGCAGACAAAGCAAGATGTTCATATGAATACCTTCCTCGAAAACAGCAAAGTACTGCCTACAACTCCCTCGTGACAAACTGAGGAAGTTAGTCGGCATATGGACCGGCCATTGCCGATTAAATAAACATCTACACCAGCTGGGAGTCACTAAGGACCCCACATGCCAAAGATGTAACATCGAAGATGAAACCGTGGAGCATGTACTGTGCGACTGCCCGATGGCATCATCAATCAGAGGATCCATACTTGGGGAGCTCTGGCCAAGCATGGCGGATTTCAGCGAAGCCCCACCTGGAGAACTACTCAGGTTTGCCGAGATAATCGGATGGCCGGAGTAGGAACCCGGTGCAGGGGTTAACTGAAAAGAGGGGAGCTGGTAACAAGGGCCCAATGGTGGTGGCCTAATTGCCCGTGTTTTTACACACCCTCGAACAAAATACAGATCCAGATATACTTCCAAAACTTCAACACTGTCGATATTTTCTCTACTGAAAACATAAAAAACTTCCAACGCTCCGTTGTGGTCCAACGATTGTTGTTCAAAACCAGCCACTGATAACAATTCAGCAGTTTGATATATGGGTAATACTTTTTCGCTAAACGGATTTTATGAAATTTGGTTTCGGTTGGATTAGCTATTATATTATCCAAATACCTGCATAACGTATCGACACACTCTCTGGAGATTGTTCTGCAGGATTTCTGAATGGAGTAAGGAGAAAAGGCTCTAGGGGATATGCAGAATCGCCTATAAATAGAATTTCAACAAAATCAGTCTCTTTATAATTGTATAATTATTGTCAATTACCAAGTAGCCAAGCATTTTTAGTACCCTGCACAAATCTGTTTCTTAAAGCCTCGCAGACACCACTTTGTCTCCCGATAAATGCATCATGCTTTGCACCTGGAGATGCTGCATTGATGTTTAAAATTTTCATTGAATCATCACAAATCTGTAATTAGTAATAAATTAAAGAAAATTGTATTTAAAAGAATTTAATATATACAATTTGCACGTTTTTGGAGTGAAAACCTTTTTGGTTTAGGTACTGATGTTCCACTTCACTTACCGGGTTACAAATCGCCACATGAGTCCCGTCAACTACTCCAATAACTCCCGGCAAATTAAACATTTGCATAAACCTAAATAGTGAATGTTTGTTTGACCATTTAATTAATTCATAAATATTAATAATTTCATTTCATTATTTGTACCTTTCTTTTATTGCTCCGTAGTCTCTTTCTTCGGGAAATTTAATCCAATGCTACCATGGCACTCGTCACTTCACCAATTGCCAGTGATATTTGAGATTGCGATAAGTTTATTAAACTGTCCTGTCCCACACACCGCGGGTAGCTCCCCTGCGCAAAAAAACGCATCGCTGCCAAAATTCTAATTTTTTTATAATTTTATGCTGCCTTGTTCCATCATTTAGTAGCGGTTCCAAGGTGTTTATTAATTCGTGCATTAAATGTTTATTGCAACGGAACAATTCAATGAAACTAAAAGAGGATCTTTAAGGATTTTTAAGCCTTCACTTCTAAATGAGATGTGAAAAAATATTTACCCACCTTTGGGTAAATAAATTAGGGAAAAGAAAAAGGATATTTTGACAAAAGGTTTTTAAGAAAGAAATATATGAAATTTATGAATATATTTATTTATAACGCAAAAACAAAATTGGACATTTTAATGTAAAATGACTAAAATCGTAAGTTTATATTACAATTTGCTCTTAAAAAATATATTTAAAGGAAAATTTATTATTTTACATAAATGGATTTACTTTTATACCTATATTCCCTACATCCTATATTATTCGTTATTTATATTTACCGATCATTGGGTAATTCGAAGGCATCAATATCACTTCTTAAAATACGCTTGGTTCTTTGTAAATAACGCCTCTCCTCTTCCTCTGCTTCAACCAAAGCCAAAAACCTAGCCATTTCACTGACAATAAACTACAAATTAAATAAATTAATTAAATTCTTCTTCTTCTTAGGGAAAATTTCCTTGGTCTAAGGTTCGAAACCCTGTTGACCAGCCGCAATTAAATACAATTATTCACTTTAACAAAGAAAAATCAATTAAAAAAGAGACGTAAGCGTTATAGGGGCAACAAAGGAAACAACACAATATAAACAAACTACAAACACAACTTAGTCACATTCAGAAGAAGTACATTAAATATAAATTGCAATTATGAGGTTGTAGCTTTATTATAGGTTATGTTTTCATTAAATATATCCGACGTGAAGTTGCAGATATTAAAAAGACCGAGTTTTTTGCATCGGCAACGCTGCTTTAATTTATCAATTGACATTTCGCTTCGTTCGCGTTTTCAATAGGAAATAAAATACCAAAATTACAACACTCTTGATAAATGCCTGTTGAGTTTTATCAAACCTTGAAATTTATCAAGAGAGAAACAAAATCCCACCTCTGGGCCATCAAAACATTTCAGCCATATAAAAGTCCCGGGGTGGACGGTATATACCCCGCACTGCTGCAGTGGGGGCTGGGGTGTATTCTTGATCACCTGGTAGATCTATTTCGGGCATGCGTGCTATTGGCATACATCCCGAATATATGGAGTGAAGTCAAAGTAATATTCATCAAGATTATGCGACAAACATGTAAGGGAGGAAATTTCCAGAAATTTTCCCCTACATCCAAACCAGCACGCTTATCTCCCAGGGAGATCGACAGAACTGCACTAAACAATGTAGAGTGCAGAATTGTCAGATCACTGGAAGAGAAGGCGTACACATTTGGAGCTTTTGTAGACATTGAAGTAGCATTCGACAAACCAACGTTCGAAAATATAAAAACTGCACTCGAAGAACATGGGGTTCTCTCCCCCATCAAGGGGCTGATAACGCACATGTTCAAATGGAGAGCAGTGACAATAAGTGTAGGAGACTGCAAAGTCAGAGGCACCTTAAGCAGAGGGTGTCCCCAGGGTGGAGTACTATCCCCGCTAATATGGAATATATTAGTAGACAGCCTTCTGCGGAGACTCAATGACGCAGGCTTCTACACAATTGCATATGCAGATGACATTGCAATTCTGCACGCAGGGAGATGCACAGAAGTTATCTGCGAATTAATGCAGAGGTCTCTGAACGCTCTCGATGGTTGGTGTAAAGAACAGAACCTGTCAGTCAACCCATCTAAGATAGAGTTAGTTCTATACACAAAAAAGAAGAAAGTGGGAAATGTGAAACTTCCCACACTCAACGGATCGCATCTCAGCCTACTCGGCAAAGTCAAGTACCTTGGAATCATACTTGACAGTAAGCTGAGTTGGGCCTCCCATGTAAAGAGAAAAATAGACAAAACATGCATGGCGTTTTGGCAGTGCCGTCGTGTCGTGGGGCGATCCTGGGGACTATCCCCGAAGATCACCCAATGAGTCTACACAGCAGTCATCAGGCCAATGCTATGCTACGGAGCACTTGTTTGGTGGCCAAGAACCAGACAAAAAACCCAACTGGCACAAATTACTCACGTTCAGAGACTAGCTTGTCTCGCAGTAACTGGAGCCATGAAAACAACCCCTACCGCAGCAATGGAGGCAGCGCTCTGCCTACCTCCTTTAGATATCTATTTGGAGGAGATGGCACTGCGCTCCCTCCTAAGACTGGGAGAAGGAAACCTCCTGAACGCAAGTTTCGAGAGAAGTAGACACCTAAAGATCTTGGGAGAGGCACACAAACGTGAGCCACTCTTCGGGTTAGGGACAGACTACAAACCGGTAAAGTACATCTTCACCAGGAGCTATCACATTGATCACACTATCGAAGAAAATAGGAAACCAGATAGGAGTCTTTTCACCTGAACTAGATCTACAGGACAGTATTCCCCTCGGTGACCATATCACAGTTCTTCAAACAGAACTGGCGGGTTTACTGCACGGGGCCAGAGAAGCAGTGGAGAAAGAACTACGCAATAAAGTGATTCGCTTGTGGACAGACAGCAGGGCGGCAATGCTAGCCTTAGGGAGACCGAAAGTCACCTCTTGACTGGTAACAGAATGCCACCAAATGCTGGAGACCCTAACGATAAACAACACAGTAGAAATCATCTGGATTAAAGGACATTCAGGAAACCAAGGCAATGAGAAGGCGGACGAGCTAACTCGAAGGAGTGCCACCCAGCAATTTGTTGGGCCGCAGCCCGCAGCCTTCAATGCCCCTAGCGAAGTCCACTATCAATGCCTTGATAAAAGAGCACTCGCTGCGACAACATGCCAACAGATGGCTAAATACAGAAGGCTGCCGACAGAGTAAGATGCTCATACGAGCACCTAACCTGAAACGAGGGATAAACTCAGAAAGCTCATAGGAATATGGACCGGGCACTGCCACGTAAACAAACACCAACATCAGCTGGGAATAACCAAAGATCCCAGCTGTCGTAGATGTGAAAGAGAAGATGAGACAGTAGAGCACTTGCTCTGCTATTACCCTGCGCTATCATCAACCAGAGGATCCATGGTTGGGGACTGCTGGCCAAGTATGCCCGACATCAGTGAGATTCCACCTGAAGATCTTCTCAGGCTACCCGAGACAACCGGATGGCCGGAGTGGATAGACGTGAAGGAGACTCACTGAACGGAGGGTAGTTGGTAAAATGGGCCCAATTGCCCGTGGAACTCAACCACACCCTCAACCTGAATCCAGATCCAGCTCCTTCTATAAAAGGTCCAAATGTGTACGCCTTCTCTTCCAGTGATCTGTCAATTCTGCACACTACATTGTTAAGTGCAGATTCTGTCGATCTAACCGGGAGATAAGCTTGCTGGTTTGGATGTAGGGGAAAATTTCCTCCCTTACGTACCTGTCGCACAATATTTCTAATGATTTCAGGAGAAACGATGTTAGACTGAATGGCCTGTATGATGTGATGAAAACGGGAGCCATACTATTAATTTGTTGATAGCCTCTCAATGCAAGTATCAAAATTGAACTGATCTGATATTTTAGTGCAGGTGTGCAGAATCGGGGATCGTATGAATGCGGCATATGTCCGATTAGTCAGAGGTCTCCCCCAAATTGCCGAAAGGGACAAAAGGCCGACATCTACAAAAAGCCGACATGGACAAAAGGCCGACATATACCAAAAGCCGACATGGACAAAAGGCTGAATGGGACAAAAGGTCGAATGAGAAAAGGCCGAACGATCAAAGGCAGACATGGACAAGAGGCTGACTAGGAGAAAAGGCTGAAGGAGAAAAGGCCGACATGGACAGAAGGCCGACATGAACAAAAGGCCGACATGAACAAAAGGCCGACATGGATAAAAGAATAGGCTGAGAGATATTTATGAGCAGATTTTATATCGTCCGGGTCTTTTGCTGCGTCAACTGCGGATAGCTATTTCTGTATTTTATAAATATAAAATTCATAATAAACATGAAATTAATTAAGAAATTATTTGTCTTGTTCGCCTTATACATCTTTCTTGTATAAAGTTTTATATGCAAAATATTTTTCCAAATGACTTAGTACATTGACTTTTACATCCTGGCGAAAAAAAAAGTATGAACTTAAAAATCACCCTGTACATGGTGAAGGCGAGTCACATAACCTGAAAGATGAAAATATTTCCGAAATTAGGGATTTTATGAAAAAATGTTTCAAATAAACATTGGGTTTCAAAGGAGAAACAGAATAAACATATTTATTTAATTTTGTGCACATTAACTTTTATTATCGGTCTTTTACCGTTCAGCCTTTTGTCCACGTCGCACAGTGTTTGATTTGCTAAATTTAGCTGGACAAAAATATGAGAGGTAAATACTATAGTGTATTGCATTGTAATTTGATTAATTTATTAAAAAAATAACAGAAATTAAAAAAATTTATGATTTTTTATTGCAGAGAATTATTTAAACTCGGTGTGTTTACTTGTCATCATTGCTATCATCTTCAGTGCTATCTTCATCACTATTATTGTCGTCGTTATCATTATTATCACTATCATTATCGTCACTATCATTATCGTCACTTTCATTATTTTCCAACAATAATTTGGCATTGTGAGATAAATTAAGTTATGAGCAGCAAATGTATTAGATCCTCCATGTTTTGCACTCTAGTAAACTTTCGAGAAAAATGTTCCCGAAAATATTTGCAGTCATTATTTCGTGCCTCTTGCGCTTCTTCAGAAAATTGACCAATAGGTAAAATTGCCTTTTGAATTATAAGGCCCCCATGAATCTTATGTACACTTGCAGGCATGTAATACCAATTGTATTTTTCAATATATAATTTTGCAGTTTCCAAAGTACATTTAGAAAATTTCTTTACATTCACTTTATGTCCAGAAGAAATTACTTGGAGAATACTTGAAAATCTTGTTATTAATTCATCATCTACACCTGTTATTAATGAACATAATAATGGATCATTGAAAAACCTTCGGGCTGTATTTCCATCATTTGATGTGCCTGAACCTTGTTTTGGAATATCTATTAACAATCCCATTTTATTTTTAAACTTTTCTTGTATCATTTTTTTCCTAGCATACACATTTTCTTTGTCCTTTTTCCCAATTTTCCATGTTTTTATATTTAAACGGTACGAAATTGCAAGATGCATTCCATAAAACGCATTTTAGCATGTAAAGAAGAAAGGCCAAAAGACAAGGAAGCTTAATTATTTGAAAATGTTTTGCAAACTTCTAAATTGTTCATGTTTGTTGGGGTCGCTCCACAAATATAACATTTTTGTGCAGAAGTGTTAGTTATGGAGTTGCATACTTTACCGTCCACCATTGTTAGTACAAGTACATGGTTAGCCCAAAAAGTTTTTTCTCCCATATGTATTTTTGTGGGCAAAAGATTTTTAATCTGATTTTCAATTTCGAGAACTTCTGACCTTGTAAATTCTGGAGTTTCTTTTTTAAAAATTAATTTAATGGGTCGACAGTAACGGGTTGAAGAAGAAGCAGGATTTTTCCATTCCGTTAGATCTTCGTAATTTATTTCCAGAGGGACTAACGATATCACAAACAAAGAAGAATCATCAATTGAATCTTTACTTTCAAATTTTTGTTTTTAATTGGAATGCCCGGAGGCACCGTCACAACCCCATTTATAAATTATTTTTAGCACACCTTCAGGAGGAATTTCAAATTTTGAAATTTGTTCGAAATGTCCCATAAATATTCTTGTTGCTGCATGATCCAACAAAGACTGTAGTTTTATAATGGCAGAATGCTCATTTACAGTAACGTCATTTGGGTAACATTGTTTTTGCTGTCAATAATTTGTTATATCCAGGATATATATCAGCAAATTGCATTTTAGATTGTTTTCTAATTACCTGGTTTTGATGTTTTGTCATTTTAGCATCGACATAAAGTGCTAAAGCTTCTTCAGCAGATAATTTTATAGGCATCTGCAATTTATTTGGTGACTTATAAGATTTTTTAATTTTAGCTACTCTTGTTGGCGAAGAATTTGAAATTTCTTGTATTATACTTGCAGAATTTCTTTTCCCTTCTGATCGCAACTTAACACTTGTAGCTAGTAGCAGTTCGTCAGAAGTATGTTCTTGAAGTCCTAAAAGCCTTCTTTTCTTTGATTTAATGGATGCTTCTTTAAAGTCTTTTACAGGGCGACCTCTACTTGTAGATGGACCTATTAAGACATTATCAGAAACATCTTTAATTTCAAAAACTATATCATCATTTAACCAAGTGGAACATTCACTCTCAAATCGACTTAGAGTGCGGTGACATTTTGTCCATTTTTTATGAAATAATTTGCTTAAGTTGATTGCTCTTTCCATAATATAATCCTTGATTATATCATTATCATCATTAAATGCCAGCCCAGTTTTTATAGAATCAAAAACTGCTAAAACCTTTTCTTTGTTGTCACGTTTTTCATGCCAAGCAGCAAACAAAACTCCTCGCCGAATTCGATTATCTTTTATTAAAAATTGAATTACTCAAAAACGGGCACATGAAAATTTATACATATTTTAGAGTATTGAATACTGATTATTTTGATACTAAATTTATTGGGTGCAAAAAGTTTTATTGATCAATGAATTATTAAAATTAAATATAAATTATTAAAAATTCTTTCCTTTCTTGAGTTGTGACAAACGATGTAAAATTACAAATAAATTAATATTTTATTATCATATTAATTAGTACACACCTGGATTAATAACTTCCATATTTTATTTATTATATGTAATTATTTTTAATTAAAATATGATTTCGTAAACTTATACATGCAAGTACAGTAACTCAAGTTTATTTGTTATATTTCAATTTGGTGCTGTTAAAAATGTCTATATTGTTGGGGGGAATGAAATAAAATCACCAAACAATTGCTTATATTTGTATTGTAGGCATTTAAAAATTATTTGGCATAAAAATGAGCCATTTTATTAAATTTGATTTTAATAGTTTTTGTCCAGCTAAATTGATAAATTCAACCACTGTGCGTCGGCCTTTTGTTCACGACGGCCTTTTGTCACTCCCATTGGTCAGCGTATCCGACCAAATCGGATCGTGAGGAGGCCCTATTATGTGGCAACCACGAGAGGAACACCCTGTAGATGCGTGCATAGAATTGCATCTTACGTAAACCCGTAAGGAACGAAGTTAAAGATATAAAGATAACATAGCGCGTACGGATTTACGATATCCTAAGCTTATGGGTTGATTACACAGAATCTGGCAATAAAACTTACCATAAAAAATAATCCAGTGATTTTTTCCTTATGGATGTGCAAAAGTTCCTTGCAAAATAGTTTTAAATTTTCCTCTAGATTTGACGGTAAACTGTAAAACAATTCATGTGTATTAGCTATGAACTTGCTTATGAAATTAATTCTCCAAGGGTAACCAAGATGTTTCAATCTTCCATCATATTCTTTACTACCATACTACCAATATAATAAACAATTAAGTTATTACACACATAAACCAGATTTAGCACAGAAATGAAGCTTACAAAATGAAGAAGTAAAAATTTAGCGGAATTTATTCTAAGTTCTTCTTCTTCTTCTTCAAAAAATTTAATGGAAATTCGTACCTACGGGTACTTTTCTTCCAGTCACAAGCAAATTAGAATTTGACAATTTAAGTAATTGTTAATAAAAACAAAGAGAACAATATTTTAAGAGTATAAACCAAAATATAGTTATGAAACAATAACGACACAAACACGGGTGATATCGAACGCCCAAATGAGCACCCCTTCCCATAGGGGAGTCCGATGGATGAAGATGGAAAAGATGTCCGCCATGAAGTTGGCGGTGATGGGGAAATACGCGCCGCCACGTGGGGATCGCTCGTATGTTTGTTGACGGATGAACAGGTTAACGAAAACGATAGGGTGTATTTTTTGTCCAATTTTTGATTATTTTTTGAAATGAATGATTAATGACCGCAATGAAGGTGAGAACACAAAGACGGCACTAATAATCGCCTGCGGCAAGCGATGGAGCCCAGCTGGAGCCGACCGTACTTGACGCGATCTCAAACCGAACTCTTATTCTAAGTTCTAAGGTTAATTGGTGTGTAGTGACAGCTGTAGCTGTCAGCAGTTTACAAGCAGTACGTTCCACTAAACACCACCGCCAACGACCGTCAAGTCGTTCCACTTAGAGTCATCGTCACCGCGGTTGTGGGCTAAACGTCATCCATGACGTCACGGATACCGGCCACAACGAGCCCACTACGACCGCGTTTAGGCGTGGGTCTCCGTGGTCGTTTTCATTTAGCGTGCATTTTCGAAGATAAATTATATGTACATAACCTACAAAATTCATATTAAAATTGCACCTTTAACAAAAATCACATAATTAGACCATAAAAATAACTCTGTAATAGAAATTTAAGAAACACCAGAAGACGCGGCACGTGCCAATAGAAATAGGTACTAAAATCGACAGCTTTTACTACAATTAAACCCTGAAAAATAGTTATATTTATAACTGTGCTAAGTAGTAATAATAAATAATAAAGGTAATAATTCATAAATATCATTTATTGCTGTATGATTGATGTGAAGAAGAAAATTGTGAGGTTATGTAAATGTAAATAACCACAAGCAAAGTTCCGTGTCTAGGCACCGAAGAGGGCGCCACAAGTATTATTTCGAAATTAAAATAAATTTTCGGCAAAAACTCGAATCCTTACCGACGCGATATTTTGTTTACGAGGACAGATGTACTGAGGGCAGGAATAAGAGGGGCTCCACGCTCACAGCTCACACAATATCTTCATATCTTGTACAAGCATATACAGGGTGTCCCGTTTGACGTTGAACTGTACGGGTATCTTTGTTATTACTGGAGATAGAAAGTCGGTTAAATGGACAAAGTAGTAGAGATTTTTTCGAATATTAATAATTCATTTACAAAAAATTTGAATATCGCATCGTTCCAAGGCTATCTTGAAAAACAAGAAAATGCGATTCTTAAAATATGGCCATAACTTCTTTATTTTCTGTGGTACCAAAAAAGTTTTTTAACATAATACAGACAATTTTTTGTGTACAATGCAGTAAAACAAATAAATATTTTTTTCGCTGACGGATTGACCGGAAATGAACCAAACTTATTTTTTTCTTATAGCAGCCATATTCGGAATCAGTATTTTTTTCTGAATAATTTTGTATACCATATACTTTCGGAATTACGCTCTTTCAAAAAATCGCATTTTTATGCAACTTCATTTACACCGGAAGTGGAAAATTAACGAACTTAAGGTGAAACATAATTTTGTTTAAATTTAATGTTATTAACCTAATTCCAAAAGAAAATCATTTAAAATAAGGAAGTTGGGGCAGTTGGCTCCAACTTCCGGTGTAAATGAAGTTGCTTAAAAATGCGATTTTTTGAATGGGCGTAATTCCGAAAGTATTAATCGTAGAGCACACTACGCTTGGTCAATTTAATGGTATTTTTATGGAGAACACGAAAATGCAAAAATATACTGGGTGATCCTTTTAAAATAAGAAAGTTGCCATCCACTTCCGGTATAACCGGAAGTTCCACAAAATCAAAAATACCTTTATTAGAAAGTTCGCAATTAAATACTTTAGTGAACAAATTTTAAGAATCGAAAACATAACCGTTCAAAAGTTAGCAGGGGGGATTTTCTTTATGTCCGCACTGTATAAGATAAATATAATTCTTGCGATATGCGATGATTTGGATCTAGCAGAAAATGTTAAGGATCGCTTCAGCACGACCAAAATTTTTGCTGAGGTGCTGATAAAACTGAATTATTATTTCAGGGTGCTTGCCGAATGTACTGCTTGTACTACTTTGCATAATATTGTAAAAATGACTAATTATAAAAGTGATTTTTATGCATTGTCAAATCCGACGGGAAATCTTATAAAATAAAAAATAAATAATAATAAAATAAGCATATGGTTGAATTTTAAATTTTTTGGGATGGTTAAAATATGATTAGCAATTAAAAGGCTTTTTGGTAACAAAAAAATGTTCCTGCGGAGAGTAAGAATTATTTCTAAGGTAAAAGCTCACCTGTAAATTCTCCAAGTTTCCGTACTGCAACTCAAACCTAGATACAAAAGGTTTGCAATTCAAAACCTGAAATATCCTTAACACGAGTTATATTCCAAACATGTACAACCAACTCACCTCATCTGAATTTGCAATTGCTGAACAAAGCATTGGGGCGGTTAATATTTTTGAAGTTCTAAAATTTTATATTAAAAAACTCAAAAAACCTCGGATAAAAATTATGTTTATTAGTAAGTTCGTTAATTTTGCTGATTACCATACCCACCTTCCACGTTTTGACAGTAATAAAATCTAGAGGAAATCTCTTGGATAAAAATTTTGTTTAAATTTAATGTTATTAACTTAATCGCAAAAAAAAATTTCTGGTATAACCAGAAGTGTTATTATTATTATTATTATTGTTGTTTACTTAAAATGTTCAAATTGCAGGTCATTTGTTTATTATTATTATTCTCTTTATTATTAGATCAATTTTAAGGAGATATTTTTATGGTAACCCTGGAAACTATCCATAAAACATTGCTTTCATTTGTTTTTTATACAAATTCTTAAATTTTACAAATTTTCTAAAGGAACATATAAAAGTTATTTAGCAATCTGAAAATGTATTATTATTTATTATCTGATGATGTAAAAATCCAACAAGAAGATTTGTTTGAATTATACTTGACTGAAGTAAATTAAATTATTTTATTAACTTAATTAATTAATTAAGTCAAGTATTATTCAAACAAATCTTCTTAGTTACTTGTGACTATTCATTTTAAGACTTTTGGATTTTTTGTGTAGTAATCAAACTTTGTTCGATACCCCGCCTCCAAAGGGTTAAAATAGAGTTCATTTTAAGCGATCATGGCATTTTTTTAATTGTAAATTGTCATCGAAACCTTTATCTTACGTTTCACGAAAAAAACAAGTTTTAACGATTACAGCGCCACCTGTTGCAAAAAAAATGTTCCCGGATAAAACCGACATAGTTTTTTATGCTCTTTTCGAATCTGTAATAAAAAATAGGGGGTTCCATTTAATATTTTAAAGTGACCCCCTTATCCAGCCCCTAGGGGGTTTGGGGGTGAAATTTGTTACAGCATCAAACGTCTCCCTCCAAACCATCAAACTTTTATTCGGAAACTTTTTTGTCAGATGTTCTCGTTTCGAGAAATTCCCCTGACAAGATAAAAATGGGACACCCTGAATATGAGTACAAAAGATTGTGAATTATGTGGAAGGAAAAATTTATCACTTTCGGGAATCAAGAGACACACGGGGAGCAAAGTACATGCTATCAAAGGACAAGCGACTCTTCAAAATGAAAATAAACTAATTAATAAATCAATAATACAATCCAAATCTAATTTAGATGATATTTTGGGTAAAATTAGTAATCTTCATTCTTGTACAAAAATCATGCGAAGGATACCGAAAGCAGCAAGATTTTCTATTGCCAATTCATTTATTGATATTTTAGAACTGTGCGTTTTAAATACAATGATATCTTGGACGAACCTTTTGACTTTTACTTACTCAGTATTAAATTTACAAAAATTTCTGATGGTGATATCAGTGGTGGTATTAGAATCTAGTCATCTAACGATTCTGTAGCTCCATATTCAGACGAAATTTTTAAAATATTAATTGATAAACATCCCACAGATCATCAAATTGCAATTTATAAAAATTATGATGTCAAAGTAAACGTAATTGATAGTAG